>VYZQ01054441.1:81655-92996 GCA_013400655.1 Mystacornis crossleyi | reverse complement strand
CCCAAGGCCATTTCAGGCAGACCTCTGAGATACTATAATTTGAAACTGCAGTTCAGAGCTGGGAAAGAGCAAAGAGTTTTGCAGTAAAATACTGATTCTGCAGAGAATTCTAAAAGCAGGGTTTGGAAACTGCAGCAGCTAAGAGGATTTTTTTTTTTTCAAACAGCAATAAAGTGCTTGGAGTATCTGTTTAACTTTTGTGAGTAAAATCTGTCCCTGGAAGCTGCTGCAGTTGTCTTTGAATGAGTTATTGTCTATTAGCAAGCTTTAGGGTGTTGTTGAGATCCTTCCTTGCAAGGCTCGAGGGATGAAGACAACAGTTTGAAAGACTGCACTTCAGTCATCCTTACGAGACCTGGCACTGGGGAAAAGGAGGGCAGTGACAACCAGTGTTTCTGTGGGTCCAGAACTGTTGTCCTTTTTACGTATAATTTCAAACATAATGAGCATCTTAGTGTCAGGTAAGTTTTAAAAAGAGATGCTCTATTAAAAAACAAATAGTCACTGCCAGCAGGGGTGCAAGCTGGGACTACTAAAAGATGATCTGATGAGGATAGTTAACTGCAAATGGGATGTGGATTTCACTCTAATAGTTTATCAACAGGAGCTTTCTGAAAAGCTCTTAAGTGTGCTGCCAAATCCAGCTTCCAAAGCAAGGAAAGTAATACAAGTGCAATGTTGTTAATGTCAGTGGTTTCTAGTTAATTATATGTTACCTGAAAAAAAATCACTAGAAAGTACAAAGCATTATTTAAGCCTTGCTTTATGTCTCTTTATTCAGATGCTCCTTTGTAATATTTTTCTCCTCAAAGCCCTCAAGCTCTCATAACAGTCTGTACAGGATGCATTATTATCTTTATACATCCAGGAGATACTTCTGCTGTTAAAAGAAAAATACAATTTCAAAAAATGTGTTTGTGTGCCAGGGTTTGTACATCCTGAAAGAAGAGAAAAACCTATAAGGAAAACAATAATGGCTTATATTGCTCAAGCAATTATTTTGTCTGCCTTCTATTTTATTTCGAGCTCCCTTTTAAGCAGCCCTGTAAGTCTTCTAGCACTGATATCTACTCTTTCGTCATAATGTTTCCCTGCTGCCTAGTTAAAGTAAGGAGAAAAGAAGCCTCGTGTTCCATATGTTTATTGAGGGAATTTTTTGTGTGTGCAGTTCACATAAAATTGCATCCATTTGGCTCAGGATCCACAGTGTAATTCCATTAACAAAGCAGCACTCTACTTTTTGTGTGTGCTGTTATCCTTAAAGCCCATTCCTGTCATTGTGTCTCCCATAAAAATAGAAGTTTTGCAGGTGACTTAGTTCAGTTAATTTCCAGTTCTGTTCTATTTTCTTTCTTTGTAGACCAAATAACTTTTCAGAAAATATTTGATAGAATCATTTTCATTTTGTCATTCAAGATAGAACTTGTGCTGAAAATAAAATGCATTTATTTGGTCAAAATTTTCCCTTATATAAAGAATGAAGCTGCGTTTTTTTTCCTGCTTTATTTCACTGTGTTGCTCCCTTCACCTTTGAGGGCTGAGCTACTCTTTTCTGTAAAATGTGAAGGACACAGGTGCATTGTGTGCCATTTCTGTACAGCACTGAGGGCTCCCTGTGCATCCAGGGTGCATAAAGCTCTTGATTTAGCCTGGAATTGTGTTTTTTTTTCCAAAAAAGGGACAAAATACGACCTAACTCAAAACTTCTAAGACAGAAGCACAGTTTTCCTAAGTGCCTCAGAATCAGCAGTTCTTCTAAAGCCAGTGGCTGCTGCTCCTGGCTGAGCTTGTTGAGTTTAATGTGGTGACACTCTATTGTTGCTTCACAAGGACATGCCTGAGGAAGCCCTCCAGAATTTGGGATATCTAGAAATTACATATTCAAGGTAAATCCTTCCTCTTTAGCAGATGTACTCCAGCAAGACTCCTACAAGGTGTTAGAGACTGAAAATAGTTCATGCCTCAAACATTGATATAAAGGTTTAAAGAAGCTACAACCACAGAAACCTCCTTGAAGAACTGTGGACTGTAAGTCAAACTATGGAGATTAGATAAAGGGAAAACCCATTCTTTCATCAACCTCAGGCCCGGGGAGAAACAAACAAGTAAACAAAGAAAAGAGTGTGAGCCAAACCCAGCAGCTGTGCTAAGATTCAGTCCTGGCTGAGTTTAGCCTGGGGAAACCACAGCCCACAGAAGCCAGGTTTACACAGACTGCCCCCTGAAACGAGGCAGGGAGGAGGAGGTTTCGGGTGAAACCTCTGCTCAGGGGCAATGAACACCCATCCTCCCAATTACTCAAACTGGCCCAGCTGTGGAACCCCCAACCCCACAGGCCACATGGTTTACAAAAAGTCTGTCAGGAGCAAGGCTGTTTATCGCCTCATGTACTGGCAGAAATGGTCTTGTGGCTTCCATGTACTCTCCAGCCATCTGCCCACAGCCCTCTGGCATCTCTCTGATGGCACAGGCCATCCTTTCTTCTCGTGCACCTCGCATGGTGAGGTCTCAGGCCATGGAAAAGCAAGAGTCATATAAACAATAGCAATAAGCTACCTCACTGAGCCTGCTTGCTTGTGCGTTCTGTCATAAAGCTTGTGGGTTTTTAGGGGCAAGGAGGAAACTGGAGGAAAACCAAGGGAAATTTAAAAAAAAGAGATTTTACTGCCCTGAAGTGTGGGCTGAGAATCTGCCTGAAATACAAGAATATGTGCATGGAAGCACATGCAGACATCTAAGTGAGATTTTAGTGTGATGAAAGCAGCTCACCAGCCCTCATGATTTGCATATACACTTGTTTTTTCAAGTGAAACTGGAAATGCTTGTTTTTTCATGTGAAACTGGAAATGAGTGACTTCTTTTTCCCCTCCAAGTTAAACAGACTGCTGGGCTTGTGCTTCACTGCTGGCCCGGGAAGGTCATGAGAGACTTTGTTCATCCTTTTCATGTGCTGCTGTATTACTCACTCTGGAATGGTGGAGAGAATGCCCCTTTTTAGAAACTGCATCACTGGGCTTTTGCTAAGACATACTGCCAGATTTAATAATTGATGGGCAGAAGAAGATTCTGCATCCCTGTCTTCTGACCTCATGGTACATTGAAATATGGCAAATAATGCACACATGACCCCATGGAGGTGATTGGTGCAATTTTCCGTTTTCTCCCCTCTCTTACCTCTGTTTCTAATCTTTCCATACCCTTTTGCTCTGTTCAGGATGTTTGTGCATCTCTTCACCTGGCTTTTAGCCTATATAACTGAAGTTTTAGGATATATTCATATTTATAGGTACAAAATTAAGATACTGCTAAGTGTCATCACAGATAATGATATAATAGTAGATCTCTTTGTCTGAAATGTGCTTTTAGGTATTACCTTGGTCAGTAATTTAATTGAATTGGATAGTGACAACACACTGACATTGTTAAGGTTAACGACCCAATGATTTACAAGACAAGGCACATTTACTGGCAAATGGATTTTAGTAATTGTTCTACTGAACAATGAGTATAACAATTTGTACATTGATCCACAAAGTCCTACAGCAAAGCCTCTGTTTTTGCTTTGCCAGTGCCCATGTCCATAAATTCAGTGTTGCTCAGAGAATGTTTTCTTGGCTGTGCTGTATTTTAACTGCATTGGACCGGATATCAAATTATTTGCTTTAATGTGATCCCCAGCTTTTGTTGTCTCTGTGGGGCAGTGCTGCGTGTGGAGGTGGTAAGAACGGGAGAATGTGACCTGTCCAGGCAGGGCAGTGTTTGTCTTGGCTGGGTTGGCCTAAGAGTTTCTCCAGTCAGTGGTTGCATCTCTTTGACACATGCCTAATGTCCTTTTCAGTAGATTTGGATTGTTGTGTTTTCTGTGCTAAAATGCTATGGAAGGCCATGCTGAATGGGATAGGAGAAATCTTGTTTAGTCGCAGCTATGATCTGTATTAAATAACTCTGTAATCTTATGCAACACAAAGCAAAAATGTCTGTTCCTCTTGAACTTCTGCCTAGAGCTTGCTCAAAATACTTTCTATTAATTATATTAATTATTTGTTAGCTAAATTGTAGATTTTTTTTTGGTAAATTTCAGTTTTTTGCTTTGAAACTGACAACCAATCCATTAATTTTTCTTAAATATTTTAAATACTATGACAAGAGTAATTTCACTGGAGCCTGGAATTTTTTGAATGTTCAAGATCAACTGGAAAAGGTCAGAAGTCGTCTTCAGCCAGAGGCTTTAAGGTCCTTGATATAAATTGTCTGTATTGCTAATCAAAGATGATGATTGTAAGGGAGGGTAATTTAAGACACCATTAAGATGGTATCTTAATTAATTAAGATAATAATGAATCTTAATTATTATTGGAAAATGCAGTATTTAGTCATCATTGATCTGTTGTATGGCTCCATCACTGGCATTAGCTGAAACACAGAACCGAAGTGCTTATTGAACGTGGTTGTCTTTCTTACAGTATTATTGACAATGTTATCATTTCCATAGTGGTAATGGACCAGTAGCTGTTGGTTAGATACTCTTTGTTACAACATGGTTTATAAACTTCATTTTATTGTCCTTAGTTTTATTGACCATTGATTTCTTCAGTTGTCCTTTTTCTCCCCATGTTAATTTTGTGTCATTCCTGGCTTCTAGTATGTTGCTGCCAACTTTCTCTCTTTTGTGTTTGACATTTATTGGCATTTCCCCCATTTTTAACTACTTTCACTCTCCCATCATGTCACAATGAGATTGTTTGTTCAAGGTATTGCAATTATCAGCCCTGCGTTCTTCAAGGCACTGCATGTGACACACCCAAGTAAGACTGCCAGACTTCTGACCTTCAGCGCAATATTCAGTAGTGCTTAGGTCTCAGCCCTCTCTCTCTCTTGGATCTTAACAATGTTTTCAAATAAGTAAATACCTCTGCTTCTATCATCAATAGTAAAAAGAAAAAATGAAGAAGAAAATGTGGCTTTAAAATTATCCTGTGATAGTGTGAAATAAATGGAAGTAACTGGATTCTTTTAGTTCAAGGAACAATGTGTTACTTATATTTATCCAGTACAGTGACAGTGATGCTATGTTGGTGGGTTTTTTGACAGGTCCATAGGTTATTTATTTCTCTCAATAGGCCCACATCCTGCAGTTCAGGAAATGGGATGGTTGCAAAGGTTGGATGAGGGATTATTTCCTTGGTTGCTAAACTGCTTTCTGTAATTTCAAACAGATCATAGAGACCTTTAGAGGGACCCAAAGGAGTGGGAAGAATGCCACAGTGGAGAATACATTCTGTCCCTTGTCAAACTGATACTTTTGGGTTTAGTCCTTAGTAAAATAAATAAACCAATAGTATGAAAGAACTAGCTGTAAATATTAAGAGAGTAAGAGAGTGATGAATAAGGTCTTTGGCCTTTTAAAGAACAAGTCATAGAGAGGTAAATGAAGACTTTGAAAAAAATAAGACCTTGAACCTGTGTTTACAACATAGAGAAGGAAGAGAAATGACAAAAATAAGCTTAAGAATAAACAGTGAAAAGAGAAGCTGGAAGGATATATTAACATGTGTGTCAAGTGTTTGGCTTACTTTGCAAGAAGAAGCTGTACTGTATGTAAAAATTCTACAGATTTCCTCATTTTCTGTGGCACAGGCTTTTGCAGGTGAAATATTCAGTGAAACCATCTATAACTTTTCTGATGAATTTTAAACATTTATGTTGGCTAACCTCTATATCTAATAAACCTGAGAGTTTAAATGGAGTATGGCTTATTATATCTTTTCCATCCATCTCATCAGTGGAGGGGTACTGGTAATATTAACATTGAATGGGACCCAACCGACATTGCATTCCCTTTTTTGCTGAACCCTAGCCCTTCTGCCTTGCGGGATGGTTATTTGGGATCTCCTGTTTCCAGTTGTTTTCATACAGAAATTTTGTGGTCATTAGTTTCCACTCTTGTTTTTCCAACAGTCTTACTGAAAAACACGGATTAAGGACCTTATCCAGAGGTGCAAAAAATAAGATGTACATATGGTTATTGCCATCATTACCTGCCCAAACTATTATAAAAGGACATGTTATCATCGGAACCTTAGATTGAAGGGTATGTTGAGTATTTTACAAAGCCTGGCTGCCAATCTAAAATAAAACAATTGGGAAAAAATTAAAAATGCTATAAACTGAAGGAAACAATGAAAGGTATATAATTTCATATAAATTTTCATAATTGATGGGCATTAAAAAACTTGAAGGAACACAGGAATAAGCGCACAGATTCTTTTCAATTCAAAGTCTTCATACTAGTTATCAGATCACTATAAGCAAATATTTGTCTTCACAAAATCGAAGGGAAATGAAAACTGGGCCAAGTGTTATGGGAACAATGTAAAAGAGGAGCTTAATCAATGATGTTAATTTACTTGCAGCTGGGTTGTTTACATTTCCAGATTTCAGGCTATTTTAATGTAAAATTAGGCATAGCATAGAAGGTAAAGTGAATTCAACTTGGTCCTAGGTCTGGATTGTGAGCAATCCTGCTGGTTTGCAGTGGTCCACCCTGGAGAGTCAAAGAAACTCAACCCTTTTCTTCCTCTGAATTTCTGCATAAAAGTTTTAGCCAATACAGACTGTCTTGTGAAGATTTGATACAAAACCATGCATGGTATCATGTTTTTGCTCAAACTGTATTCATGTTCCTTTTAGGTTCAGTAACTGTGTTACTTTTCTCCTCCCTGGAATGCTGGTGTCAGAGAACAATACACAAGTCCAGGGATTCTTTTTAGCAGGTGGTATGTGGCAGATATGAGGCATTTGGATCTACGTTTCCTTAAGGACTTTTTACAAAGTGTCAGGAAGGATGAAGTGATAAAGTCTCAACACAACCTGGCCAGGGCTGTATCAGGGGCTAATGGCTGAATAGGAAAGTAGAGTATCTGTGTAGAAGGCAAGTGCAGGCAATAGCATCAGAGCAGCAGAAGCTGCAGATGGAGAACAAACCCCCAGGTCTGATCAGCAGAGACTTCAGAGAGGGTGTCAGGGGAGTTTGTGTTTGGTTTGGATAAGGAGAGGAGGAAGATAAGGTCAAATCTGAGAGCGAGCACTGGGGCAGTCCCTGAAGGAGAAAGTAGAAAGGTTAGAGAGCAGCATCACCGCTGGCTCTGCTTAGCAGGAAATGATGTGCCCATGGGATAAACAAGGCAGAGGCACTGTAGGAAGGGTGGAAAGTGAGGGAAAAAATGGTGTTGACATATTTTGCCTTTCTGCTTCATAGAAGTTGGTCAGCAAGAACAGGTAAGCTGCACACAGTGCATGGGCTGGAGCTTTGCTGCTGGCAGTCTGTTGAGCAAAATGATGTTACTGTTAATGCAGCTGTGTGTGCTGGTGGGAAACAAGCTGGAGAAGGATGCAGAGCAGCTATAGCAGTTTTTGTGGACATGACGCTGCACTCAGGAGTGCAGGAGCAGGCCTGGATTTTTTGCAAGTCTTACAAAACCTGAGTGCAATGAGGGGGCTGCTGCTGTTGTTCTTGGAGTCTGCTGAGTTCTCCCTTCACAGACACAAACTAGCTTCATTCTTCCTACATGATAGTTTTCTCTCTTTGCCCCAGTAATCAGTTCACTGTTTCCATTGCTGCTTTCCTGGTCTTGTCAGCAAGCAGTGCAAATCAAGAGGTCTGCGCTAGGTCGATTTCGAATTAGTGAGTTTGACAAATGTTTTCATTTGAGAAGACATGCTGCCTCATTGGGCTTGATTTAGCAGCAAAACATTAGAGTGACAATGCTAGATTTAACTTCAGTTATCAACACTTTCAGCCTACACTGGTGTAAGTAATTGTCCTGTTTATACGCTGACAGGTTAAAATAATGTATTCTAGAGTGAGAGTGCTTCCACAGAAGATGAAAAGCAGCCTAAGAGGCTTATCAACCATTATTATCTGTGACAAGCAGTGTGAGCTAGATGTATGGATAAATTCCTATTGCTCCAGAGGTTATTCCTATTATCAGGAGACACATAAGAACCCCTAACAACGCATTAATACAGTACAGCTACTGAGAAAGCTCATCTGTCCTACCCAAGCTCTGAACTAATGGCACATTCCACTGTTTTCTTGATGCTGCACTGACAGGTGGTGATAGACCTTTAAATAAAACAAAAACCCTACTAGGCTTTTGGAAAGTCAGGCAACTGTGAGGATTTAAAAGATAATCTTTAAGAAAATAAATAAACAAACATATTGATCTGAGATCTAAACGCTATTAGGAATGATGCTTCTGGAATCCTCTTCACTCAGAATCAAAAAATGTTGTGCAGATGGGATCTTGGCAAAGTAGGCAACTGCTGATAAAATTTTCTGTCCAGAGAAAAGAGGTTTGTTTTTTGTTTTTACAGTTAGTTGTTCTTGGAATCAAATAAAACAGTTATTTAAATGTGAATTTTTTAATTTTTCATCTGGAAGGTGATACTGAATTACTGAGAAATGGAACTCAATGGAACTTAAAGGAATTGAGCAGCTGCTATGGGCTTGGTTCAAGGGGGCTTCCACAGACTTTGGACTCTTCATGTCATTCAGTGGGTTACTTATGTAAATGCACTTTGCTGAGAAATTTTTAGGTTGGGTTGGCTTACTCATAGTTTAGTTCATCTGTAAAAGAAATAGTGTAGAAATGTCTTTAGCAGCAGGAACAACATGCTTCTCTGGTCATGCAGAGGAATTGTAATTGCATGTGCAGAAAAGATGGGAAATTTTTGTGTTATTTTCTAGGAGAAGCTACGTAGGAGTTTATTTACCTTACCTGTGCTTGTGCTTGTTCCCCAATATCAGAGGAATCATTTTCAGCAGTGCTCAGTGGGAGCAAGCAAACAAGGGATGGGAGTGTTCATTTTCCATACCAGATGCAATGATGGAAGTTAAATATTGATGGGCTAGTTTCAAATGGGAGTTGTGTGTGATAGTAAGAGGGCTAAAGCTGAAGGAAAGATTGCTGCAGGCTGCTTGGTTTTTCCAGAGGGAACTGGGATTGAGAACTGAAAAGCTCTGCCAAGTAGAAGAGGGTAGTGCCATGTTAACAGCAGAAACACAAGCTGGGAACTTCATGAAGGCTTATAACAGGCACAGAATGACTTAAGGTTTGAGAAGGAAAGGGGAAAGAGATTATATAAATATGACAACAACTACGGTTCATAAACAAAAGGGAAAACAGTCCTAAAATGGGGAATAATGCTGAATAGCCATATGAGTAGAAAGTATGGAACTGCACCTTTTGGGAGCAGTGCTGTAGCTTTATTTGGTTGCTGAACCAGTCCCTTAATGTAAAGGAAAAAATCTCCACATCAGCTCATATACTTATCTCCCAGAAGAGAAAATCTATTTAGTTTGATTATTGCTGGAGTCCTACTTTGCAGCAATTAGAATACAGAGCTCTTTCCCTACTGTAAACTGTCTGCCTTTCTGACACCCTTTACAACAAAGGAACCTTACACATAATTGTGTGGTTATTTTGACATCTTTGCAAATGGCCTTGCAGTAGGTGAAGTCCTAGGGAAGACAGGGGCCTTGGACAGAAGCAGAGCTGATGCACCTGTTTCCCACTGCATGAGGTAGTCCTAAACTGCAGAAGAATAAAAACCTGAGCAGTGAAAAAACACCTGGAAAGCTGCGAGTGCAGGGGGTTTGAACCCATGTTCACTAAGACAGCGATGTGTTCAGGCCATGGTGGTTAGAGGGGTGCCTTCCCCTTCAAATTAGAGCTTCCATGCTGAAGAAATCAACCTGCAGAGACTGGGCGGAAAGAAGGATGCCACACCGGTACTCGCTTGCACTCTGAATTGCAGCTGGCAGAGGTGGGATGTGTTTACCAAGGCTTACAGAGAATGTGTTCATTTTATTTGTGCATTTTTATTACAAGGCTTGGATTGTAAGATTTTGCAATGCAAGGCTTGGCCTTGTTTGTTACATACTGCCAAGATGGGCCTACTTAAGTGTGTTTTCTGGCAAACACAAAAAACTTGGGTCAGGTATGAGGATCAGTGTTGATTTTAAATGGCTGTCATGGGGAACCAGGTATTGGAGAGGGGAAGGAGTGTGAATAGGTCAGCTACACCCTGAATTCTTCTTGGAAGCTGTTTATTGTTAGCCTAGTATTTATTCATGAGGAGACCAGCATTTTTAGGAGGCACAGGTTATAAATATTTAGCACTGTCAGTGGAGAAGGATAATATTGTTGAAACAATGTCTTCATTTGTCAGAGGAAAAACAGGGACTAATTTTTTTTGAGAGAGATCATAGTTAACTGCTCTCTGTGAACTGTTTCTCAGAAGATTTTGGACAGACGGATGCTCATGCTGCCAGAGGACTGAATGCCAATTGAGAGGAACACGCTTCCTTTTATAAAGGCAGGGAAATCATTCTGTCAGGCAGGATACAGGTACACAAATTAAGCAGCTCTCAAAATTACATCTTTTCTTCAATGGCAACTGACTATCAAAAATAGACTATGGACAGGAATAGCTAAAGATCTTACAGGCTGTAATTTAACTCTGACAGGCAGCTACAGTAGTAGTCACCTGCTAATGGCAGGCAGATTTGCCCTACTGCCCTTCAAATTCCCTTCTGTGCTGTCACTGGAAAATTCCAGCCTGCAATTCCTCTGCACAGAGTCTCCCACAGAATCCCTGGACTATCGATGAGAAGATTGGGGATTTGCTGCGGGGCTCTGCCACATGGAAGAGGCTTCTTGGCCCACAAAAAATCACCTTATTTCAAAGTAAATGCCAAGATGGACTCTGAAGTCTGTAACTGCCAAAAGACATTTTTGTGCAGAGAAGAGCACATAACATAAATCCTGTAGACAGATGAAGGCAGCGGATGGGAGGCAGTGGTGAACACACAGTCATACTCGCTTTGGAGCAAATCCAAGAGAATGCTGCTCTTTGTCCCCAGCCTGATGCCTTCCTTGGTGCCCACCCAGGGGTGTCACAGTGCAGCCCTGAGCTACTGAGCCTTCTGCTTTGCTCTGAAGATTCCTACACCCTCTACAATCAAAAACATTGTGTTATTTCCAAAGGAAATGGGATTGGACTTCAAAGCATAATAAATGACAAATATTCCTCAAAATATTTTGAAGTCAAAAGCTTGATACTGAGTAATACCAAAAATTGTGATCGTAACCATTTGCTTTCTTTCAAAATTCTCAGTTTCACGTTGGAAGATGAAAAGTCTGTGCTCAAAAACCATTTTGTACTTGGTATTCCTAACCATCGTTTTTGGCTTTTGACATTTAGAAGTAAAGTTGAAAGTTACTGATGAAAATTTAAGTTATTGCTCTCTAACTTTTGACAGCATTTCCACAGACCC
>VYZQ01054441.1:54223-77107 GCA_013400655.1 Mystacornis crossleyi | reverse complement strand
AAAAAAAAACATTATGCCTTAAAAAATTTCACATACCCTGTTAGTAGACTGAGTCTTATTTCACAGCAAAGAATATAAAAAGGCATCAAAGTTTGCAATGGAAATAAGATTAATTTTTTAAACTATGAGTGTAATTAATAATTGAAACACCTTGAAGGAAGACATGGCCGATTTTCCACCAGTGGGTTGTTTAAATCAATAGGGGATGTCTCCTAAAGACTCACAAAGTGAAATTCCAGTCCTTGTTCTGTTGGAAAGAAAATCAGAAAAAAAAAATTAAGTATCTCTTTTGTCCTTGATCCTCTGTAAGGTCTATAAACATCTGCTTCCTCAATCTGCATAGATTTGCAGAACTGTGAAAACTTTTTGTAAAACAAAATATTGTAAAATATTATAGTTCTGTGTTAACCCAAAGATTTCAGACTTTCAAAAGCATTTTCTTTAGTTCTATGCATCTTCCCAACTTATGGATATTTTCCCCTTACACGAAGTTCTTTTTATACCTAAGGCTTTTATATTGTTCTTTTGTGCCCTTTCTACACTGTAATCATTTCTTCATCATCATTCTTTTGTTGCTATGTGATGTTCCACTTCCCATGTGTTTTTCCTTGCTGTAGCTGTTAGCATCATTTTAACTCTTCATTTTCTGCACTTGCCAGTGCTTCTTCAGTAAATATATATCAGAGAAAATAGACTGGAATTTCTGAAATAACAAGAAGGATTAATTGGTAAATACTGAATGAATTGCAATTGCACTTAGAGCTGCGAAGAACAACTGAGGTCACAGGAACAATTTAATTTGGTTTAACTTAGTCACTCCTTCCTGAAACAGCCACTTTCCTCTCAGATGGCTGTAGTGCTCTGCTCCATCAGAATTAGAGAGAATTACTTGGGTCAGCTTAGACAAAGATGGTGATGGCACAGTGGCAGCAGAGCTTTGACTTTGCATTTCAGAATTCACTGTGTGAAACGCATCCAGCAAAATATGATGATATCAGAAGCTTATTACTTGGAAAAGCCAATGAAGTGGTAAATTTTCAGCTGCATGTCTTGATCTGTGAGTTGCAACTGGGTTAAACCCCTTATTCCTGAAAAAATTTCTGAGAAACTCAATTTGAATTTCCTAATGATTGAAGAATTTTTGGGGGAAGCAGCCCTCTTAGCAGGCTCTGGGTGGCTGCAGCTGTGGCATGCTCAGAGCCAGGACCTTTCACTGCACAGTCCTCAGCACATCTGGGATCACTATTTCTCTTCAGGAGTCAGGGACTTCCATCACATCCCTTGGCAATCCCACTGCAGCTATCCAACCAAAGCTGATTTAACAGCCACAGAGTACATTAACTAGCTTGCATGTATTCCTTCCCTCTTTGTTTCCCTGGAAAAGCCTCATTGTTTTCTACACCAGTTGGGAGCATGGAGCAGGCCAGAGTTGCTCTCAACTCTGTGCTTGTCCCCTTCCTTGTTTGGAAAAGGATGCCTTTTCCATTAGGATGCCACCCTAGTGCCTCACAGTTTTAGCCTTTAGTTCTACACTCCTGAGTACCCTTAAAAATGTGTTCAGTTTGCACAGTCCGGGTGGAGCTCTAGTACAAAATCAAACCTGTAATCAGAGAAGCCTGGAAAAAGAATATAATTCAAAATGTGGGAGCTACTTAAGATGTAGTTGAATTCCTAAAGGAAAAATCAAAAGCCAGCATCAGCCTATGCATCTCTGAAAGCCTGCTCACCATGTGGCTTTTTTTTGGTAGATTTCCCAGCTCAGAAAACTCTCCTGAGTTGCAATTGTGACAGACAAACTGCCTGTCCTTAAGAGCATTCTCCAAACTTCCACTCTATCAGTTTCACACTAATTGCTTTACTGATGCTCACTTAGCCTAATGAATGCTAAATATTGCAAAGCAGTCCCGGTGGACTCGGGAGATAGGTTTGAGAAACTGTGCCTTGGAAACAGAGTGCAGCATCCACCTGCCTTGCCTGCAGGAACAGAGCACCGGTTGTGCTCAGGAGGTATCTGAGGCTTCTTGTGTCCTGCCAATGCATTGAAGGCACTGGAGAATTTTAGAAACCCTAAAACAGTTACAACACTGCACTCCTTTGGAAACACAGCCTAGAAAAGGCAGTGCTGAGGACATGAAGACAGTGGAGCACTTGGGACACTCCCAAAGGGACCTGCACTGACCAGCAACTCTGTGACCAGTCTGGCAATAAGGAAATAAATGGTCTGTGATGCTGAGAGCCATTTTATTAGCTTATTATCAGCTGCTTATTTATCAGCTGTGTTTGGGGAAGGGCAGATCACAGCCCAGTCACCTATGGCAAATATTTTATTGTGATAAACAGCCCTGTGCTCAGCTCCTCCTGGGTCAGGAGGGGCCCTATTTGGAGTACTATCCATTTCATTTCGTTGTTTCAAAGGGGATGTAAGCTCTTCTAACAGCGTGGGTCATCCCTATTGAAACAGCACCTCTTTGACTTGCTAGTCCTTTTTTAACTCTTCCCCCTGCAGGACTTCCTTTTTCTTGGAGTCTTTTTTTCTAGTTTCCTTTTTCCAGGGCTTGCTTTATACATGGGAGAGCAGCCTAGCAGATGCTGTTTTATAACTGGCTACGGTCTGTCTCTTCAGCTGATGATTACTGCTGATCTGATTCATTCTTACTGTTACAGGGAGTCAATGGAAGCTTTGAGCAGTTGCTTTTGCTTGGAAAACAGAATACTGTGTTACTTTTACAAGCATAAACACACTTCAGTGTTCCTCTGTAATCCCATCATCTTGCAGCCTGTCTTCTGTGTAGAGACTGCTTACTCTAGTGGGTGACCTCGGACCTGTGTGTCTGCTTCTGATAATGTACCTGCACTTTGCTTGCTTAGTGGGAATTACCAGGGAATAATTGGCCTGGCGGTTGCTTGGCGGTGAAAGTGCCTGTTGTGGCAAGACTCCCTTAGCAAACTCTTAACAGCACCAGACCTGCAGTGCAGATGATTCCACTGCCACTGAATTTCTTCCTGCAAGTAAAATGCATGAATGCTCTGTGTTCTGCATTGCTCTGGTCTGTTAAAATAGCTGCAGAAGTGTACTCTGGCTTTGTCCATCTCTCTAAGTCCATTCTTTCCATGCATTCATTCACAGAGAGGCTTCTGACAGTGCTGGGTGTTAGACTCACAGATCAGGCCATGTGTCCCAGACAGCTGCTGTTTGTTCACCTTACAAAGGTAACAGTAGTTCTGAGCACTTCTGAAGAGCTTAATCGATGTACACATGAGCCTGTATGGGAAGCATTTTGCATTTAATTGACGAGCAGGTTCTGGGAGTCACACATGGCTCTTATTTGGTTTGTAAGTTAATTTTCTTTGATTAAAAAATGATTTTAAATTTCAGGTTCCTGGAAATGTTTGTTGGCAGTAATTTCCCTCAAATACATATTGTACCAGCCCCAACTGTATTTCTTTTGTTCAGAAACATTTCTGAAAGTGAGGATGTGAACACTGAGAGCAAGACAGCACAGAGAGATGGCTGAGGTTAACAGAGGGTCCCAGTCTATGGTCACAGCTAATGTACCAGAACAGGTCAAATTAGGCCTCCTTCTCTGTGTTTAAATACAACGTGCAATATTTCTCCACCCTTTTCAGGCACTATTAGCACTTGCTGTATAAAGTATTAAACAAGTGCTCTCCATTTATCCACATTAATGATTCAGTGCAAACTCCTGCTTTCCCATTAATATCCACTAACCTCATTCAGTGATAAAACTTGATTTAGTCTCCAGATTACCTCAGCACAAAATTTCTTGGAGCAGCAATGCTAATAGTTCAGGGCTACGTGAGCTGTTGTGATAGCCAAATAACAACAGTGGCAGCCTCTTTTTTTGAGACTCGGCAGAGAAAAGAATCAATCCAGGACATAAAGAGAGACACAAATAAATTGCTAAACAGTATAATCCAATGATACCATACATCTCAGAAATGAGTGCCTCAAAAATCAGTAAAAAATGCAAAGGGAAAAATTGTAGGTGTCTAGATGCAGGAATGTCAAAGAAGCTGCAGGTGAAGGTGCCAGCGAGCCAAGTGCCAGGCTCTGGGAATGGGGAGGGAGATTGGCTCTGGAAAAAGGGGGACACACTGCCAGGGCATAGTACAGCAGGGAAAAGGTGATATTGTCTGCACTGGAGGGGGTTGTGGATAGAATAGGAGAGGGAATTAAGTTCTCTGGGATTTGAGGAGCACCATTGCACCCCTGATATTGTATTTTGGTGGCCTTCTTCCACTTGGATGCAGAGGTGGGAACAGCACAGGCTGCTCAGCACCTCAGCTCTTGTTTGGGCTTTGCTTGGATTGGAGGGTGAGGTTGGATTTGGGGCATCTCTAACTACAAAAAGTCATGTTGCTGTGCCTTGGCTCCATTTGTAGTGCTGTGGATCCTTCACCTCCAGAGGTACTCCTTGGACATTGCTTCCATGTGCCTCTGCTGGAGCTGGCGTGGGGCTGGCGCTTGGTGTGAGCTTTACATGGCATAGATGATGCTGGAGGTCGCTGCTTTATGGGCTTGTTGTGAAGAGCCTGACTTTCCTGCCTTGCACAATGCACTGATTCAGCTCCCCAAGGACAAGCTAATACAAGGTGGATTTTGTTTTTCTCCCTTGACTGTTCTTCCCTGGACTTTCTTGTGGGCCGGTGGCTGCAGGTTTTGGTGCTATGACAGCTGAGTGGTGGGCACTCAGGGATCCATCAGACTTTAATTTTTTTTTCTGGTTTTACATTTTCAAAAAAACACCATTAAATTCCCAGTCTTTCTACAGAGCAGGAGTAGAGCCAAGCTGTGCTGCTTGCTAGCTCAGATCTGTTTTCTACCCTGCATGCTCCTCTTATTGCTCCCTTCGGAGTCTGCTGGAAGCAGATCAAGCATGGTCTGTCCTTTTGGTTTGCAGCAGCCTGCTGTCTCCAAAGGTTTGTGAGGACAGTAGGACCCTTGCCTCACTCTGGTAGCTATTACTCTGTGTCTCCTGATAGAGCTGCAAGTATTTTAAAAGAATCATGGGGAAAAAAGAGAATAAGAAGGAGAGAAAAAGGCAGAAATAAGCAGAAAAAAAAGGCAACGTAGACACATGCCAGTCACCTGGCAAGGGAAGGAAGAACCAAATAATCTGGGGAGTGACTTTGACAGTCTGAGCCCAGTGATCCTGCTGAATTGAGTCTGCTGTCTCTCAAATGGCATAATTTAAAATCATTTGCTGCAGTTTTAGGCAAGAATTATTAAATGAATATTAATCAGTCATTAAATTCTGTGAAACCGCTTCTTCATTCTGGGCTGAATGAGGCCATTTAGCCGAGGTGTACTCAAGATGTTAATGTCTCTGTGAGTGAGTTCCTTCCCCCAGAGCCAGTGCTGCTCTCAGCCCTGCTAACGGTGGCAGTTTCTTGCACCAGGTGGGTGCCTCTGGGGCTGGACACTGGCTGTTTTCTCAATTCCTACAGTGAATGACTGAATGAAATACCAGCCTAGTGTCAATTCCAAGTCCGTCCCTACCTACACTGAAACCAGTACTTTACGTTCTAATTAGGAAGGTTTGATTGAAATACTTTCCTTCTTCCCTTTCCATACGACCCAAACCAGTGTATATCTCACTTTGCTTCTGGTACATTCAGTTCCAGTCCTGATTCCTGTGGCAGGAAAAAAACCTTTCCCAGCATGCCGAAGTTGAGATATTGAGGGGGAAACTGCAGACATCTTAATGGTTGTTATGAATGGATGATGCGGGTTTAAATAAGTCCCTGCCTTTTGCCCAGGCCTCTGGCAGCAAGCAGTTGCGTTATTGAGGTGGCCAGCACCCCAAGACCCACTCTCATTTATAAGTTCTTTAATAATGGCTGATTCAATCCATTATACAATGAATGATTTATTTCATAGACACAAAACTAACAGACATAAGACTTAAAACAGACTACACAGGAATAAGACAAAAGGGAATACTAGTATTATACATGCAGGGTTAAAGGTACCATGAAACTTACTGCTAGAGAAGAAATTATAACTTAGGATCCAGTGTTTCTTACCATCCAGTTCCTGATGGAGCACACATCAAAATCCTTTCTCTCAGTTCCCAGGAAGGCAACCACGGAATCTGCATCCAGACTCTGGGAAGAAGTCTCACATGCTTTCAGGGCATGTGGGTAGAAGGCTTCTCAGTGTGTGTGTAGGAGACTTCTGCCTCTGTGATAATTCATGTGGACTTTTATAGATATAAGAACCATGTCTTCTGGTCACTGATGTTTATTTTCTTTTATCTCTTTCCACATCTGCTCCCATACCAAGATGTATACTCAAGGCTGGGGCTCAGGCTCTCAGGCACCTGGAGGTGACCCCTTGCTGGGCTCTCTGACCCCTTGCTGGGCTATTAATCTGGCCTGAGCTATCTCTTCCAAATGCCCCAGCCATGAGAGTGAGGAGGACGTCCTGCCACAGTGGTGGCTGTATTTTTGCTGCCAAGACCCTAAAGCCATTGCTCATGAAGAAGCTGATGTTAATGGTTGGAAAATAATCCCTTTAGAAGAAGAGCATCTCTCTGGCATGACCTATGCCCTCTGCATTTGATCCATCCAGCACTATGTCTGCGCCCTCCTTCTGTAGGATACTGGAGGTCACATGTGAGTGGCACATGGTGAGTAGTGCTGGCTGTGACCCCACGTCAACAGGCTGCCCACCTAGAGCCCCCTGAACTTTACCTTTGCAACTTCTGGTGATTTCTGCCCTTGAGAAACATGAAAGGCCTCAGCTATTTAGAGGACAGCATTGATTGACTGGTGACAACCAAATTCATCACCTTTCCAGAGTTGCTGCGGTCCTCTAATACTTTTTTTGTGCATAACATCTCCTTTTCCCATATATAACAGCAAAGTTAGGGGAAAAAGGGAAACCTTGGATGAATTCCTCCAACCCTCATTCTCTCTGCAGGCTCTGGAAATTGTGGGTAAGCAGCAAATACTAGTTAAAATCCAGTGAGGTGGGCTGATCTAGAACAAGCAGTGGAAGAGCCTGATTGAACAGATTGTTACAGAACTCACCCAGTGCTTACTGGTTACCTCAGAAGGTGTGGGTAGGTGATATTGGGTGGCTTGTTTTTTTTTTTCTTACTCTTTTATAGTAAGCAGGAGAAAGAGCAAGGCTCAGAACTTTCTAGCATATGTCAAATGCATACGTGTGCGTGTGAATTTTATATAAGTGTGGAGTGGTGAGTTTTCACTAGCCGAATATTCCTGGCTCTCCAGGAATGTCCAGGTGTTTTGCATCGAGAACCATTACCCTTGTAATTGTCTTCGGGTTATAAAAGGTAGAATGCTTGCAGTATTTTTTTAAAACTACAGAAGTCTCTTTTGGGTATGTGTCACTGAGTTTTTTCCTTATCAACCCTTGTTTTTAATGATACATAGAGTCAATAAACCAGAAGGAAATCACTGAGCCCATGCAGGCAAAAAAAATTAACACACTCTCTTGCTCTCAGGTCTAAAAAATAATGAATCATTGAACCTTGAAGTCACACTGACATTACCAAATGGGCTTGAAATCAGCTTGGACCTAAGAAGCTGTAGAAAACCTGCCAAGTGACAAACGGATACTGATGGTGATGTAAGAAATTGGAAACATCTATTAAACATGATTTCCATTTCCTAAAACTTATTGGTTGGAGCAGTGCAGCGCTTCCCCTGCCTGGCACCTGCTTCGGGGAGAATGGCCACGGGCAAAACCTACTTAACTGGAAACATCACAGTCAGTGAAAGCACCATGGTTTCCATTGCTCCCGGTTTTTTTACCTTTATTTTGTTGCAGCAGCAGAAGGTATTGGTTCAGTATCAATTCACCTTCTGGATGGGGAAAGGGATACAGGTTCCAGCTTTGAGTGTGTACTGATCTTTGTGACAATGCTCAGCTTACTTCAGCTTGGACCAACTGTTATGTGATGCAGCATCGGGCACTGACCAACCCTGTGGTCAGTACCTGGGTAAAGCAGACATTGGTTTTGTATCTTGCTTTCTAGCCAGGAACAAGCAAGGGGTTATTTTCAATTTAGTCCTTGCTCTTGCCAAATTGCTGAGTACCAGCATTTCTTACTTAGTGGCTTTGTTGAAGCTCAGCCTCTGATACAGGGGTGCCTTGTTCATTGAAGGGGGTGCTCCAAGCCAAGGGAGGACTGTCATGTCTGTGTCTTTCATGCAGATGAGGTGCATGGAGTGTCCCTGTACTCTGGTGGGGTTTGTGTGTGGAGCTTGGTGCTGTTCAGTGTCATTGTGTGCACTTCTCTGGGGCCCTTCAGCTGTGGGAGTGTCCTGTGAGCTGGTTCAAGGACAGGTGGCCTCAGTGCCTGCCAAGCAGGTATCTCTGTGTGGTTGTTCTGCTCCGAGGTGTAGTTTTAAGAAAAACAGCTGGAATCCCTCACCTGGTTGATGCATTTGCGTGAGATTCTGTGCGTCACTTAAGTCAGCAAAGTAGAACCACGCTGGGGCTGGATCTGATAGAGGACAGCTTCGCTGCTGTGCTTTCCATGCTCCATCCCCCGGGATGGTCTGCCCAGGTGTGAGCTCCTCCAGTGAGCACATAAACGTGCTGCTCTGCTGGCTGCAGCTATTGTGGCCTTCTCATGGCAGCTGACAGCTCTTCATGTGAGATAGTCTAGTCTGACCTTCTCTTTTTGGAAGCTGATTGCCAGGTTAGTTGTCCTTTTCTGCCCATTTGAGAGGGTAATGTGAGAAATGAGAACTGACAGTGCATTTTAAGTGCAAGCCCTGACAGAAATTTGGTATCCACACATCTTTGTGGAACAGTTCCAGCTCAAAGCAGAAAGAGGAGCACTACCATAATACTGACCTGGCTCTTGGGCTCTACTTCTCAGAGGGAAATATACTGCACCAGAAAGTTAAGTCAGCAAAGCTTCTTATGACTCAAATTCTAAAGGGAAAACCTGAGGCAAATGATTGCTGGGAAAAGAGGTTCATCAAAGGTGGAGAAAGTCAATATTCTCTGTAAGAAAACTTATGTAAAATATAATACAGGAAACATTTTGCTGATTCTGATCCCTGGGCAGTGGAGCATTAGCTGCCAGGCTCCAGCTCATGTGCTCCTGCTGTGCTGGAAGAATGTTCCCTTGAGTAAAGCAATAAATGATCCCTTTTCAGAGGAGAGTGCTGTCTGGCTGTATCCTGCTGGATCCTGGAATCCAGGTGCTGAAGTGTGTTGAAAGGCATTAAAAATATATGAAATACTCTCTTTTATGCTCTTTTTCTCCACATAACTCCAATGGCTGCTGCAGAGATGCTATGTGATACTAAATGCACTAAGAAATAGGAGAAGGTACATATGTGTAACTTCTTTTTATCTTTTGGAATTTAAAATTGACTCCAGTTGCAAAATGGATTGACTTGGAAAACATATGAGCAATACCCTCGTAACTTATGAGCACAGGGTATAATATGTGCTCATAAGGTTTTAGGAAATATCTCTTGCTGAAAGGTCTTTGCTGAAGGCTGCAAGAACTTCTTTTCACTGATCTTGATATGCTTTCATTTGTTTTCTTCCCTGACCTCTGCTGACTGCCAATCCAATAATTGATGATGGTTTTCCTCTCTTTTTCACTGTGCTGATTTGGCCTGGAGTGGAGTTAATGTTCTTCATAGTAGCTTGGTATGGGGTTGTGCTTTGGATTAGTGCTGGAAGCAGTGTTGGTAACTGAGGGATGTTTTTGTTACACTTGGGCAGACCTTACACAGAGCCAAGGCCTTTTCTGTTCCTCACCCCACCTGTGAGGAGGTTGAGGAGTGAGTGGTTGGGGTTAAACCGCGACAGGTCCTAAGGCAGTATCAGACATGACATTGTCCTGCTGGTTGGTTGCATCCTATTTAAGCTGTTTAAGTACCATGTGTTTTGTGCTCATCAGTAGACTTGGCTGATAGCATTTTTCCCATCTGGTCCAACCTTGACTTCAGGTTTTTCTACTTGCCCTTTTGTTGTGCTAGAGGACAGGTGAATTATGGACTATGAGCTGTAAATACACTCACTTTTGGGGAAATTTGAAGGCATTCACATTCTTTTCATGACAGCCCCCCACCCCCGCTTTAAAATGAAAGCCAGGTGTTTTTCTTTAGGAAAGCACATAGCATTTTAGCACCTCCTAAAATATTTTTATTTTTGGTGAAGCGATGTTGTTCAGAGAAATTGGACTTTTCTTATGTAAAACTTCTCTTGATAATGCCACCCATTGTGTTTGTGCAGTATTTATGACCGACCACTGTGTTTTCTGAGGACATTCTCTTGAACTCCTTTATCACCTTTGCTTACGCTGCACTAAGACACACAGGAGGGTGAAGGGCAGAAACATTTATCAGGTTTTTCTTTATAACTTTGCAAGATTTATTGATTTAATACAAAATAGGCTTTGATCATTATCTTCATAAAGCAATTGAATTTGCTTTATTCCAGCTTGGGAATATGGTTTAAATTTACTTGTCTTTCTCATATCATACACTGTGTGTCTTTTGGTGCATGCTTTCAAGTTTTAAAGTTTGATTGATTGTAATTTACTACCTAGAAGGTGTTCTTAAATTACTGCTTCAATAACATAATCTATTAAAAACTCAGTGGTTTTATAACATCATACCTGTATTTGACAGCAAATTGATCTGACAGTATTATTACATGTTTTTGACAGGCTTGAGATTCTTAAATCCCAGGTCCCTCTTTGTTTCATTACCGTAACATCACTGGCATAGCCTTGTGATCAATTTTCCACTTAGGAAGACCCAAACATCTGCCAGTTTGGTTTCCAGAGAGATATTTACTTCAATATCTGTTAAATATGTTCATTTTTTTACAGTTTAAAAGAAGATTTCTTGCCCTGTTCTTGCTGGTGAGTGTCAGAGCAGTGCTCTGACTTTTGCTGGGACTCACCCTCTGGGCAGGTCTGGTGGCAGTGGGAACCCTGCAAGGGCCACAGATCTGTCCTCATGCCAGAATACTACTTTTTTCATTGGAAACTGCAGAAAGGCCGCTTGCCCAGCACTGCTCTGGCTTCTGAAGAAAGCAGCACAGGTTTGATTGCATTTAGTTCTCACTGGACTCAGTTTGGGAAAAGGACTTGGTCCTCCCCTTGCAAACTGGGCACCATGGTGTGGCTGATGTCCCTGGAGGAAGGGGTTGAATTTTGTGGCAGCTGGATCTCTCTGTCCTAGGAATGAGGAGCACCTCCAGCCATCTGCCAGGGTGCCCATGTCACGTTATCTGCCTGGCCAGGCCGGGGCTTGGGCTCGTCCTGCCTCTTGAGCTGCTCCCTGTCTGCCTTCTGCCCAGCACTCACTGGGGTAGGAGCTTGGGTTAAAAACTGAAATAGCTGAGATGTCTCTTTTGGTGAAACACAGGTATGGCTTCAGATACAAACTCTGCCCTGTTGCAATCAGTGCTTACACCAGGCTGAAGCACCTCGTGGATTGTTATCTCTCCACATGGATTACACAGGCAGGTCTTTGTTGGCAAGGATGTGCTTGTTGTTATTCATAATTCATTTTTAGGGTATGAAAAATGTAAATTTTTCACAAATAGCTATCCTACAGAAGGGATAATAAGCTATTTTATCACTGCTAGGTAGTCTCAGGGGCTATATAACTATTTTGATAGTTGAACTTTTCTCCTGGTGTTTTTGCCTATGTCATTAATTTGAACAGATAGCTTGTGTACAGGGTTATGCTCTTGTTCATGATGCTCACATTGCTGGATCATTATTATACACTTAATGTAATAAGGAAAAATCTTTCAGCCATGAAAGAAAAAAATCTTACAAAGTGAGTTGCCTTCCAGTGAGAACCATGCTGTTGGGAACATATTTAATGTAGCACCTAGAGAGTTTGGTAATCGCTGTGTGTCTGTGATATTAGCATTCACATTGCTTATGGCATTTGGATCAACAACAAGGAAAAAACTATCTTTTCTCAGACTAAAATTTAAAAACTTAGAGTTTTACTTAAAACAATCAAGGTGGGACCCTCTTGTCATGTTGCAGCATTCTATGAGTTTTTTGAGCTCCATGTTGGCTTTTTAGCTCTTGAAGCAGCGTGTGTGACATGTTGTATTTGGATTTATACCACATAGATAAATATGGCAAATGGCCAGGTGGATTGACAAATGGAGGAGCAAAGTCTTCAGAGGAGGAGTGCAACCAGTGTATTCTGTAAAGAGGAGAAAGTTGCTTTAACAAACATGGATGCTTCTTTACTCATGCAATGTTAGCACAGGTCTTGGCTGTGAAGTCATCTAGAGATCACCTGTATCCTGAGTAAGCTGCTTTAAATAAAATGAGGCTTTGACCCAAGAAGCATGGTATGTTTCTTTTACCAGCCCTACTGTGCTGAATTGAGTTGGATTAGTCAGTATTCTTCCTAGCAGCTAGTACTGAGTTAGGTTTTAGATTTGTGCTGGGAAGAGTGTTGATAATTCGGGGGTGTTTGCTGGGCAGTTCTTACAGAGTCAAGCCCTTCGCTGCTCCTCTTCCCGCCCTACCAGTGAGAAGGCTGGGGGTGGCACAAGGAGCTGGGAGGGGACACAGCTGGAACAGCTGATCCCAACTGACCCAAGGGATGTTCCAGGCCACATGGCATCATGCTCAGCATGTAAAGCTGGGGTAAGAAAAAGTAGGGGGTTTGAGGTTCAGAGCAATGGTGTTTGTCTTCCCTAATCACCATTTCAGGTTGAAGCCCTGCTTTCCCAGGGATGGATGAAAAGCTGCCTGACCATGGGAGGCGGGTAATGAATGCCTTGTTTTGCTTTGATCCTGTGAAGCTTTTGTTTGACCCATTAAACTGTCTTTGTTCCAACACAAGAATTTTCTTTTGCCCTTCTGATTGTCTCCCTGTCCCACTACGGAGGAGTGAGTGAGCAGCTGTGTGGGGCTGAGCTCCCGGCTGGTGTTAAACCATGATGCCTGTTAATGTGGAAGATGAAACACATTTTATTTCAGTTTGAAGCTAAAACCAGCTTCACATCCTAAAGGGTGCTTCCATTGGATTGCATCTGCCAGCAGAGGCTGACTTAAAGGTTAGTGTGAAGAGAGTGGTGAGCACTACATACCCGACAGCTTGGTGTAATGACATGTGACTTCAGCTTGTGCTTCTCTGTAGGGGATGACTAATGAGTCTTTGCCTTATAGAAGACATTAAAATACAATTACATTATGTTAGATCAGCTCTCAAATCTGCTAAATTACAGAGTGGTAGGCAGTGGATTTTCTGCAGTGGATTCCAGTCAAACTCCTCCTGACACAAATGTATGTGATAATTTACCGTGTGGACAGAAATATATGCACTATTGTATTTTACAAGGCAGATTTTTCTTATGTTTTTACAGGTTTTTCTAGCTCTGGTAAAATCTCTAATGAAATTCCAGTCTGGTAGTTGACTCATTAAGCTTTCCCTCAATCCATCACTGTAAAACTGATTATCAAGATGTTGTCTTTTGGTGTTATCAATCTTGAGTGACTTTTTTGAAGATTGATGCACATCTGTTCTTATGACTGGCTCAGATGATATCTGCTATTTATCTTGATCTCCTTTTATTTAGTGTTTTAACTTAGAAGGTTATACTGCCTTTTTTGATTGAATTTTAATGATGAGGTCTTGACTACAAGACAGGCCTTCCACAGCTTTCAGACACATTTTACAAAAGAGTGTCCTCGGGCTTTCCCTGCTGACACATTTCCAGATTGTCTTTTTCATGCAGTCCCAAAGACGGTTTGCTTCACTCTGTGTATGCTTCTACTCAGGTGGATGTGCTGCAGCAGTACAGACAGCTTTAAGGAAAATTGTGCATAGGGAATTACTCCACAGTATAAAACAATTATTTGCCAGCTTCCCTGTGGCTGTTAATGAGTCTGCAAGGGCAAATTCAAGTTAAAAGGAGAGTAGAAGAAGCAAGACATGGTTCTATCAGCAATATAATTGTAAATAGACCAACATGTCAGTGAAATGGCACGTCAGTTGTGGCCAGTAAAGTCATGCTCTGGTTAAGCACAGACAAAACCAAGCAAAGAAAAGTGAGGAGAGAAATAAAGAGAGGAAAAAAGCTTTGGAATGGTATTGGCAGCAGCATCAGACTCCAGTGATGGGATAGTTTAGGGTACAGCTGAAACCAGTTGGGGGATGTTTTTGAGGATGGTCTCTGAAAACCTTTTGAAGGGCAGGGCAGAAAATCTTGGCATTAAGGGATGGAAGTGGCTTGTTCCTTCGTGTGTTCTTCACCATGTGTATCTGAGCTGTTACACATTCCTTTCAAGTCCATTCATTTTTAGGACCTATACCTCTTGTATTTGAAAGGACTGTAATCGGTCCTGTGTTACAGGACTTAAGGACAATTTTCTAACTGGAATAATTAAAACTTTAAATTTACTTTTTTTTTGTTTGTTTGTTTTGGTTTTGTTTTGTTTCTTTTTTTTTTTGTTTTGTTTTCCCAGCAGTACCTTGCACCTTGGGTATTTTTCGTTAAGGATGGTGCTGTGGACCCCAGTGCTGGAATAAAGCTACCAGTCTCTCAGGAGAAACATACTGATGCAATCCTGGACTTCATGGTGGCTGTCTAGTTCCTGCTAGTAAGGGGTCAGACAGCTCCCTTCGGTGCAGGGCAGCTGTGTTTAGCATACAGCAATCTTGGGAGGTGATATTTTTTGTGTGCATCTTTTAGTCTCTTGCTGGGGCTTCCTGTTCATCCCCAGGTAGTCAAACTACTCCATGGAGAGCTTGGGAAGTGGTCACTGCTTGTTTGTGCTGCAGGACACATGAGGGTTGTATCTTTAGAAAGGGACTCTTCGGCATTTATTCAGGCTCATTGCAGAGCTCTTATAATAGGCAGAAAATGAGGTGTGTCTAGGTCAGTATTTGACAAGCACTTAAAGCATGTGCCCATATTTGGCCCCTGCTCTGCCCCCGGACACAGCTACACATGCAGTCATTTGTAATTTGCTTTCATGGTGCTGTATTCAGAGCTTCTGCCCGTTCCCAGCTGTACTTCAGTATCCAACAGGGATTGAAAATCAGATGATGCATTTTAATGTAGTATAACAGATTTCTGGTGAAGAAAAAGCTTTCTTCTCTGTACCTCCTTAGTGGAATTATTTGCATTTTTTCACCGTGTCTGCATGTGCGCCAGTAGTTCTGGAGATTAACCTTAATCTCTGATTTAAAGCAAAGCAAAGTGACATTAGCTTGTAAAATGGATTTTGTGAGAGATACATTTAATGATTTTCTTTTTTTTCCCCCTCAGTAGTCAAAGGTAAACTGCTGCTAGCAATGTTACTGGACCTGGATTTCCTTCTTTTTTTTCCTTTTTTTTTTTTCTTCCCTCTTAAAGGCTTTACCATTCAAAGATGTGAAGTTTTAGAGGACTTTTGGATCTAATTCACAGTAGTTCCCAAATGCATCCTTCATGATAAGGAATCAGTTGTTTGAAAGTATTTTCTCAATAAGCAGGTTCAATTGATTCTCTGCGGCTGCTGCCCGAGCCGAGAAACTACTTGTTGGAGATGAGGAAGAAGAAAACATGTAATAGAGAAGCTGGGTACTTTGTGACATCTGTTAGTCCAGAGATAGCAAGTTTCTTGGAAAGCCTTGTATCTTGCCAGGTCACACAATTGTGTAGCTCTTCTGGGTGATTCCTAAGTTCTAAATGTGTCTTTAGCTCTCAAAACAAGAATCTTATGATTTCTTCTACTTTTTTCTTCTTTCAATTGCTAGGTACAACATCGATGTACTACATCTTGCCCTCTGTTAGTCTCCCTCCTTGGGGATGACTCCATCAGACCTCTGAGACAAACTCCAATTGTGCTATAATGTTTAATTCGAGAACATTAAAACCAGCCTCTGTATCACACAAACTGTGCTCTGTTCTCTTGATGGTCATCCCTGCAGGGCAGTTGGAGCACTAGATCTCAGCTCCTGGTTTTGCAGTGCCATAACAGGAGATAGATCTGACGGGTCAGAGGGATTCCTTGCCAAGTGCAGATGTGCTCCAAAGCAGACCCTCAGTGGGCAAGCAGTCACTCTGCAAGCTACCACAAAATGCTAATTCCAGTGGAAGTTATTTTTTCGTAACTCTGCTGAAGAAATAAAGCTCAAGGCAGTGTTTAATCTGTCAAATACTTACTGGAGGACTGTTAGTTCATGTTTGTGTTAATACTCTGGCAGTGCCCAGCTACTGGGAAAAGGCATCTACTCAAGCAGAATTGGGGAGGGGAGGTTGTCACCAGGGCCTGTCCACTTCTGTTGTGTGCTACAAAGCACTAAAGGGGAGTGTTTGCAGGTTTTAGTGTAAATGAAAGGCCCTAGTAAATTGTCTTGACAACAGGTGTTGCGGTGACCCAGCCCACTTCTGGGCTGTGGCAATGAAATACCCATGAAGCTCTGGCCATCCAGTTGCTGGGTTTCCCCACCCAAGGATAGTGAGTCGGAGGGTGGCACCGAGGTGTAAGCCACATCCCACTGGGTGGTACCTGAGTCCAAGCTGCATCCCCCCGGTCCAGAGAGTTCTGTTCTCTTTGGTTCACTATTGGCTCCTAGTTGTAACTCCCGCCTCCCTGTTCTCCCTATAGGTTGATGTTAAGTTATATCCTCCCATTCGGTTGTACCCTATTGGTTGTTCACCTTTTCTCCACACCATTCTACCCCAGTACACAATGTCCTGCAGAGGCCGGGCCCTGGCCTTCTCTGTCGCTGGACCCTCCGCTGGTAATAAACCTGCTGGAACCTACACAGACGGTCCCTCTCAACTTCTTTGCCCCTGGGTGACGCCAGCCAGCACATTGGGTTTGTCTGGATGTGGAGCCAGCCAGCGAGCACACCTTGCGCATTTTACCCTGCTAAAGCACTTCCCTCCCGGGGACGCCTGCAGGAAGGATGCTGCATCCCCTCCGCCCGAGGGCACGCTACTGGACAGCATCAAACAGGATTATCACTGGCCAGCCAGGAACTCCGTCTCCTTGGAGGATATTGGCAGTGCCTGGTCCCAAGAAGCAGCTCAGCCATAAAGCTACTGAAGCAATTTGAGCAAAACTGGTTTTAGTTGCCTGATGATACTGACCCCATAGTTGAGTAAATGCTTTTGGTGGCTGGAGTTGGTAGAACTGTGCTGTGTTTTTGTTCCCAGTCCTGGTCTTTTTGGGATGGTCCAGTTCTATTGACATCTGCAGCTCAGACTGCAGTATACGCTGCTACAGTGGAATGATCCTCTTACACTCACTCTGCTCTCCAGATCTTGTTTTTCCAGCTGTTTTTCAGAGGGCAGCTCTTTCTCCTTGGCTTGCAGCGATGCTTTTCATGCAGCAATTTCACCTTTAAGTTTTGCAGCCAGTCTCGTATCTGTATTTTATAATTTTCTCTTTTTATTGTTGCCTACTTCCAAATGTCAGTGGAAACGGCCTTTAGTGCCTCTTTCCGTAGCCTATCCTTATAAAAATCTCCCATTAAATTTTGTGTCAGTTCAAGAGGAGGAAGGAATGTGGCCTTACCTTAGCCATGTGCTATAAACATTTGTTATGTGGCTGCTGCAGTTCACCTCCTTGGCCAGCCTGTGCTTTCCTTGGCTTTCTAGTTACTTGAATGAGTGTGGTTTGGGGACCTTGTGCTGCCCCATGTCTGTTACTGTCATGGTGAATTACACTGGCTGCTTGTACTCTCCCAATGACAGCCTCTGACAGCTATCCTGGAGGTACTGTTTGTCAGAGGCTGTGGTGATGTGTCTCAGGAAAGGGCCTGGCACCTGACAGAACAGTTGCCTCTCCCTCTCTCTCCAGCACAAGTGCTTTGGAGCCCCAGAGCTGTCTGTAGCAGACTGTGGCAGTGCCAGCTCCTGCCTGTTTTTAGGGATGTCTTCACTGCTGGAGTAAACATTTTTTTATAGCATTCCTTGTAAGGATCTTCATCTTTTTAGGGCAAAGTCCTATTTTTTAAAGGTCTTTGACAAATTCACTGCTTTGGTTGTAATACCCCACTGTTGCTTGCCTTCCTACCTTCCAGCCTCAGTTTTTTTTTTCCCCCTCCTTTTCCCACCCACTCTTTAACCTCACTCTATCTAAAGAAGTTCAGTGAAAAATTTGTATCAACTGTTTAATATTGCTTACAAGCTGACAGCATTAGAAAGCTCCTTCTCCCCTACTCACCCCAATACTTTCAAGAGCTTCTGCACCCATGGTGCAGCATTGCCTCTGTGCTGCAGAGGAGGTGATCCAGCCTTCATGAGCACAGTCTCAGCTTCTTTCTGCTCAGTCTCTGGGTGCCGCAAGTATTGTGGTTTATTAGACACCATTATGTGCAGAGAAACTTCAAGTGCTCCAACTTTCCCTAGGCTTGCAGTTTCAAGAGCACTCTTGAAACTTCCCATGTGGGTCAGTTTGATCTTGAAGGAGAGAGATGAATGCTGTTCATATGGGTTTACGTCCCCTAATGAATGGTTCATTGATCCATGCTGGAAACAGTCAGCCTTGTTGACTACAGGGAGCAGAGTACAGATGGGAGATGTGTTTGCCTTTCTCTGTAAGCTGAATGGCATTGATTGCCTTAAAACCAATACATTTTCATTAGGCTCATTTTATTTCTCAGAGTTTTGTCATTCACAGTGTTTATGAAAGGAAGAAATTAATGGCCATTGCTAAATAGTGCAGAGAAGGACTGGGAAAGCTTCCCAAGGTTTTGGTCTGATCCTTACTTTCTTGCATGGTATCTTCAGGCCCTTGCATGGTTTGTTCTGGTAGCAAAGGCTGGGGACTGGTGTCATTCACAGAGCCTGATGGCAGGGCTCCCACTCTCCCTCTGTGCCACCTCCCCTGCTCCTGTGTATGCTGGAGGTGGGCAAGGTCTTCAGGGGACAGAAATACATGAATTTTCCCCTTATAGGCACAGCACAGACAGGGATGTTTGGGCTGTTGACATGAGTGGTCTCAGAGGGGATCCCGAGGCAGTGCTGCCCTTCCCTGCTCTGATGCTGCTCTCTGCCACGCCTGAAGCTGCAAGGCTGAGATTAAAGTGTGCCTCTTCTCCCAGCTAGAGTGGAGAGGCTGCCTGGGTCCTGTCCTGTCCTGCATGGAGCTCTGTACTGTTTGAAGGGGAAGTAGACCCTCAAGTTGCAGAGAAACCAGGGGCTGGCCAGAGTCTGTCTATGGGGTGTTTAATATCAAAGCCTGCTGCTGTTCCAGGATACCAGTGGTTGTGCATGTCCGAGTCCTGTCTGAAACCCCAACTCTGGTCAGGGTCTTGTGAGGATTGAAAGCTGGGGAAAACAAAACAGACCCCAACGAGGTAATGCCTGTGTCCATGGGCTGGGAACAGGAGGCCTGCCTGGCTGCTACACATTGTGCTCACCTGTTGCAGCTGCAGAACACGCGAGCCCTTGGTGCTACATGATGGGAATCCCTGCTTGCCTCAGTTTCTTTCCTCTTGCATTTCACTTGCCATCTATCAGCAGCAGCTTTTCTCAGCAGCCCTTCTCTCTCCCACCTCTTGCACCCATCAGCCCCAGAGGGAAGCCAGAACCTTGTACAGCACCCAGGGCATGGGGCTGCTGCCATGGCAGAGTGTGATGTCAGTGACCACTGCTTGGACCATCCCCTCTGCCCTCCGGCTTTGTAGCCAAGTAGAGACTTAAAAGCAGAAAACAAAACAAATCTGTCAGAAAACCTGGTATTTGCGTTGTTTCCCTGAAGGCACAGAGCGTAGCAGGCAGCTGGGTAGTGGTGGTCACTTTGGAGAGCTGGACAGAGGCAGTTTCTCTTGCAGGGGTCTGGATTTTATCATGTGCTTCTTATTCTGTAGGTTTGCTAGTCTAGATGTATTTACTACACAGTTTCTTGGCTAATTATTTCTAGCATGGCACTGATTGAGCTGTTAATAAAGTGTGAAGGTGCCTGGCAGGCACTTTTTGAGTCTTAAAAGAAATGATCTACATCTAAATTGCAAATAGTAAAATTTCCTTACCCACCAGTATTAAGGTGATAGCATCTCCACTATTGTAAAATTAATCAAACTTCTCTTGGTGACAGAAATGTTAATTTAAATTTTTCGTCACAATTACAGAGAGAGTTATTGCAGCCTCTGACTTGTAATTAATTTCTCTTTCTTTTTATCACTGTGTTACAGCCCTTTGTAATAGTGATAAATGGAGTATCTACCTGACCTTTTTTTTCCTTATATAATATAAATTACTTTTAGGTTTAAATAAAAATACATCTGGTTAATCAGTGCTTTTCCATAAACAGGAGGGTAGGAGAAAATAGGTTGGGGTTGTTTCAAAGTAGCATCTCTGCAGTTAATATGATATGCAGCAAGAGATGAGATCAGGAGTAGCAGGGACCGAATACAATGTTAGACACTGTCCCCATGTTATGTGTTGTCCCAGTGGAACCACATGTGCAGGAAACAGACAATGAAGAGAGATTTGCTGCTGCTGAGGAAGGACTGAAAACAGGTTTGGCAGAGGACAGTGGTGCATCACACCACCGGCACGAGCAAGAACTGGGAGAGGTTGAGGGATAATTGTCACGAGAAGAGAATTAATGGGTCAATCAGTCAAATGTTTTAGGTATGTCAGCAATAGGAATACAAAGGAGGAACTTCAGGACTTGTGTGTAACCAGTGTTATAATTTAAAAGCTGTAGCAGAGGCTTGGTAGAAAATGCCCATGGATAGAGTCCTGATAGAGGAGTTACAGCTCATTCAGGGAGGACTTGGCCGTGAGGGAGCGACCGATACTCAGACTGAAGTTATGGTGTGTATGCTGCACGGCTTTTGGTGTGGGTTTTTGGAACAGGCATTCTGTCCTGGATAGTTGGCTGTGGACCACCAAAGAGGTGGAGTGAATGAGGCTGCTGCTGAGCATCTGGCAGATCAGTTCCCTGGTCGGCTGTGGGAAAGATAAGGAGCTGAAGGAGAGCTGCGGGGGGCCTTGTAGGGCAGGTGGGCATTACTGTGTGGAGAGATGGGAAAGATGGACTTGCTTAATGTGAGGCAATGGGAATCAGAGTGGGACTTTGTGGTAGCTTTGGTGGTAGCTTTGAAACTCTGCAAATGGTGGTAGCCAAGGTGGTAGCTTTGAAAGTGCAAACGACTGCAGCAAGAGAGGAAGTAAGTGTGGCAGTAAGTTCCCAAATCCTGGTGTGGCTTGGAAAAGGGAGGTCGACTGTTCAAAAGGATTTGTTTGAGGCTTATCCAGGGATATGGTAAACTGTTTTAGTAAAATCACCTGGGTATCATATGTCACAAGTGGCTGTGTGTCCAGCAGATGATAGATTAACCCCTAATTACAGGTTATCTCATCTGAATTACTCTATGACATTCAGTGATCTGTATTACAGGGGAGAATAGAATAAATGATGCGAATACTGCCTCAGGCGTACAACCTCATAGATCAGTAAATACCAAATTTTGTGTGTATCTTTGATAAGCATCCACTTTTTTTGATGCTTGTTTGAAATATGCTTCCTTTATGGTTAAGTTTCTCACCTGTAAAGTTTGTGTGCCCGTGTTGCGGTCTCTGGGTTTCACCAAGGCAGGTCTCCTGTTAGAGGCATTTGGCCACCAACCAATTTGCCAGGCAAACTACATTTTTCACTTAAATGTAGTTAATGACCCAAACAAAATGAAATGCTTGTTATGGGTTGATTTAAACAATGTGGTCTAATGACAATGTTCTCTCCTTTCTGCCCACTCTCAATTACAATTCCACTTTATTTCAACTAGGCAAAAAGAAAACGAGCTTTTTAAACAAGGCTCAGTAACACGTCTATTGGCGGGAGGGAAGCAAGGAGGGGGGACCATTTAACTGGAGATTTTTACTTTGAAATTTCCTGACAAAAATTAATTAAAAGAATCATGTAATTATAATGAATGTGTCTCATTGGTCCCTAGTGGCTTGTTTCTAAACACTGAAGGATTATTTAGGCATTCGTGACAGCAACAAAAAGTAACAAATAAATGCAATGGGTTCTTTTTATATACAATAAAAATGACATAGAGTAGCTGCATGTTTTACTAATTTTGTTTCAGGATCATAAAGAGGTGGGATGGTTGTGCAGTCAGTTTAATTTTTGCTATGGATGCAGAGGTTGGATTTGGGATGAGATGCTGATGGGTGTTCCTGCTGGTGTCCCACAAGGTACTTGGGAAGAGGGGTACCCCAGCACCAAAAAATATGGATATTTCCGCTTGCTGTGTTGCCCAAATTGCACGTTCCTCCCAGGTGATGGGAGGTGTAAATACTCCCTGCAACTGAAGCTGAGCTCAGTGGCTGTTGTGGGAAATGGTGGCTTGATTTTCATCATGCCTGTGATGAACTCTGTTACTGGTGAAAATGGGTAAACCCTCTCTGGGGCACTTCTACCCAAAAGCTCAGTGAGGCAGGAGTGGTGTACCTGTGGAGCTGGAGAATACTGGGCTGAATCCATCTCCACTGCTTCTCTCTGCTTGTTACAGGGCTTGCATCTGCAGAAACCTGAGAATTGTGATGTGATTTAGCCTTATAAATGCCTTGAGTTCAGGTCTTTTCAGTTATTCTTGTTTCACTGAGTTTCCAGGGTAAGTGAAGCTTGAAGGGAAAATCTCACTAATATATCACGGAAGTTGGATCAAACCAGTTATATACATAAGGTGGACATGTATCATCTTAACAGACCCCCTCCCCTTCTAAATTATGTTGCTTACAGGGCAGAGATCTCTCTAGGCTGTCCTGTCCTATCCTGTTGAACATCTACAGTTTTGCTGGGTAAGTATGTGACTCCATTCTGGCTTGGATTCATCAAGTAGATGGTTGAGCTATATGGAAAGACTCATGATCTGGACATGCCTTGTTGGGGGGTTGAGGAGGTTTTCTTTTTTTGTGTG
>VYZQ01054441.1:20908-53891 GCA_013400655.1 Mystacornis crossleyi | reverse complement strand
TTTTTTTTTTTTTTTTTTTTTTTTTTTTTGTTTTGTTTTGTTTTGTTTTGTTTTCTATAGAAGAACAACCCCTACAGCAAAGCTGACCTGGCTTTGGGATGTTGTTTAGGTGAGGTGAATCCCATCCTCTAACAGTATTCGGATCTTAAAGGTTGTGCGTAAGAGCCATTGGTGGAGACATATGAACACTGAATCTTTTTACTGCATGTACCAACCATAAAGAGAAGTGATCTTCAAATGACATCATCAACACAAAGGGCACTAGGAGAAGTTCCAATTTATGACACAGTAAATCTTCAAGCAGTCCAGTAATGAACATTGAGCCTGGACAGTTTTGCAAAGTGAGTTCGCATATAGAATGGTATTGTGCATTGAAATGTGGGCTTCAAACCTGCTTAGCTAGTACCACTTAAGCTGCTTTAGTGAGACCATTTTGGATTTCCACAGTTGACCAATCTTCCCAAATTGCTCAGTGTCCAATGTAATCCCAGATGTATTTACCATACTTCATTGTATTTATAGAGGTGACTAGGCCATGAAGACATGGCTTATTTCCAGGGACAAGAAGTCTGGGTTCTTCAGTGTATTTTCCTCTAAAAGCAATGCCATGGCACTCTTGGAGTGTGTGGTGAACACATTTGTCTTTGCTCAGTGACGATGGTTGATCATTAGCAAAATGTATTTCAGTATTTATGGTTACAGGCGTATTGACCTTAATGCTGCACACAGAAGTGATGGGATCACAGCCAGCCGCTATGGGGGAGGTGCCATGTGCACAGCTCTCCCTGAGCAGAGAAAATGCCTCCAAGGCATGGCAGCTGTGAAGGGCAGTATAGAAGAGGAGCAAGTCCTTGGTTCAAGTATGATAAACTGGCTGCTACAGCCCTGTTCCTTTTCCTCTCCACTGCTTCTTGCCCTCACTTAGCACACAGACACTGCTAAACCACCCTCTCCTCTGGGGCTCTTAAGCAGAGCTGCCCTGCAGTAAAGGGATTACACTAGTCAGAACCAGTGGGAGGATGTGGCCCATAGACATGTCTGCTGGTGATGCTGCCAGAACTTGTGTTTGAGAGATGTTCTGCTCCAGTAGAACTGTAGCTTTGTCACGTCACTACCAGTGGATATACATCTGCATATTCCTTTATTCTCAGAAGTGCCTAAAGTCAGGTTATGTTAGCAAGACAAATATATGATGTCCTGAAGCATAATTTATATTTTGCTATAGGTTTAGTGTGATTCCTGGCAGCAAAAGGGTCTGATCAAAGTGAGGCAAAAGGCAGGCTTGTCTGTTGAGCAGCATGATAGTCTTGTGACATAATGAATTACACACAGCTGGTTTTTCTCTGGCTTAGGAATTTTGTTTCATTATTACTGTACCTGTGTGATTTCTTAATATTCTTGAATCTCGACTCTGTTTACAGGCATATCAGATTATTCATATGCTGGAGTGAAATATGATATGGAGAGGAGCATAAAATGTGCTTTATTTGTGGGTAACTGCATATGTAATGGTGTATAAAGACTCAGGAACAGCTATTTAGATGCAATGTGTCTTCTGCTTTCTCTTTCATCGCAGTAGTTTGTGAGCTTCCTCTCCTAGCACTGCTTCTCTTTTTCACCTCACTTTCCTGTAGTTCTTTCTAAGATAACAGCCTTTTAGACAGTTGACAGTGTCTGGGCCTTTGGGATTGGATCTACAACCTCCACAGGAGTTTGTGGGACATACTGAGCTCCTATTGACTTCATAAGAAGTTGAGAAGGCATGTAGTATAGGAAAGGGCTTTGGGGAGTGCTTTTCCTGGCCTGCTCTGGGATGAAATGGACTCTCTTGAAAGGGAGATCTCAGAAGACAGAGGACCAGTACTTACTCCACAAGCCAGCCAAGCACATAGGAGTTAGAGGTATACAGGGGACATATTTAAGATCTCACTCCATGCCTCAAATATTAGGTTTTTACATGTGAGGCTGAGTTACTCCTAAGTAGAATGTTAGTCTTATAGAAAAAAGGCTGAGCTTTTTGCAAGTCTCACCTGTGGTGAAGCAGGGATGTACGATGGATGGTATGAAATAGTTTGTCAGAAAGTGTAAGTTGGTCTGTTTTGTTAGAGTACTAGTAATGATCACTTCTGACTTGCCTTCTTAATGAAGAGCATAAGACTCAATGACTTAACCCTTTGGGTGCTTCCAGTGGTCAATCACATTCCCTAATTGTATGCCCAACTGTATGAAATGTCAGTTTCCAATTGCCAATGTGTTGAATTTTCTACGTTTTATTTTGTTGATGCAAACTCATCTTGCTTTACCTTAATGTTTTACTGCATCTTCACCAGCAGTGACAAGAAACTCCCTTTTGTGTTTTCTGTCCATCTCCAGTGATACATATTGTAATAAAATCCTGTGCAGTTTACTACCAAATCCGGTGTGCCTACAGGTTTCCATTTAGGTAATAGGGAATGTCCAGCTTGGCTGTGTATAGGTGGACCACTTGACTCTGGTTGTTATGGGTTCAGTCTGTGTCAGGTTTCTCTGGAGAGCAGTGTTGTGATTTAATAGCTGGTCTGCAGCTTCATGAATTACATCCAGGGAATTGCTCAAGAGGGATGATAACACAAAGGGGTTACTTGGGCTAACTCAAGCCGCTCTCTTGAGCACACTGGATCAATTTTCTAATGGATCAAAATGGGTGTGTTCTGGAAAACTGCTGGCACATGTATATGTACACTCCCATGCTGCATCACGTACACATTTCATCTGTATTTAAGACTTTTGAAGTTGAATGAAGCACTGGAGATTGTGCTAAATGGAGTGACCTGGGACTGGTGAGTGAGTGGTCTAAATGTCCACTTCCTGTCTCTTTGGTGTTGAGAAGTTTAAATTGTGGGTGAATACTGGTGAAACAGAGTCCGTAGCTTGAATTGGAACTTTTGCTGCCCTCTAGCCTGGTGGTAATACCAAGCAATGGAAATACATGCAGTTAGATGTCTGGATATTTACCCTAAGCCTTTCTTCTTTAGGATCCTTTTCCTCCACTTGATTCATCAAGTTGGAGAAAAGCCATAGCATAAATCCATAGCTTGCTATCAAATTAAGCTAAAGCAAAACCTCTCCTTACTGCATAATTTAGAAATCTTTTCTTTAAAAATCCCTTTACAAGGTGCATCTTGCTTGTGTAAGCTCAAACATGCAGCTGAGACCTGTGGACACCCTGACATGTAGAGATGGAGCAGAGACAAAACCTCTGGAGCAACATTGGTTTTATATGTTTGTCCATTTAGTGTACAAGAATCTGGTGGGTGTTTTGTGCCCCAAAGAGATATAAAATGTTGTTATTATGGCACCTCAGTTAAACATAAATCCATCATTTTTTCCCCCTGGCTTTTGGTACTGCATTGTCCCCATTTTTTGTGGGTTTTTTTGAATATGCATAACTTGCTGAATCAATGTGAAGATTTTTTTGTTTCCAGTACTGAGATTTTTTGCCAGGTGAAAGAGGGTCTTATTAATGGGTGTGGTATAAAGCTAAAATTGTTTATGTTTTTGGCCAAAACTTGGAATTTTATGTGCAAAGTGGTTTGTGAGAATGAGTGTGGGTCTTAGCCAAGTACGCTGCTCCTCTGTCCAGGTTTGGGTTGTTGTGCAGACCCCTCACTCACTACTTGACATCAAAGAGAGGAGAAGCCATTAAAGGGTTCTCAGCCTCTGGCTATTTTGGGAAGATAGCTCTCAAAGTTTATTCCTCTCAAGAGCCAAGTATCAAAGGAAGCTGATAAAGTTGCTGGTGAATGCTTTCTAGTCTTCCAGTGTAATCATTAAATGGAGGATACAAAGGAGGTGACATATCAGGGGCACTTACGTTTCAAGTGAAGTCTGGGGATGGAAGAGTGTCGGGTTGATTGCTGTGCAACTTCAGGAGTGTTGAGTGAAACTGGCTTACACATTTGATATGGCATGCTACTCTTTTTTCCTTATTGTTATTTTGCATAACTAGTTTAGTTGACAGCAGACTGGTTTTGCTCCTTTGATCTCTGCTCGGTTTGACTGTATTTTCAATAACTACTTAGTATAAAAATAAAATGTGCAGGCTGCATCAAATAAACTAATTAAAGATTAGAATGAAAGAGTGTCAAAATCCAAGACCTCACTGAGGCAGATTAGTCACTGCATATGAGACACAATCAAATAACTAACGGGTTGCTGTAGTAACGGGGGAATCGATACCCCTCGGCTGGTCGAGGAGTCTACAGTAATTTCTGCTGGGTCATAGATTCTGGAAAATGAAGTGCCACCTACTACAGCACAAATAATCTCTGTGGACTTTTTGACAACAGAGCATACTACAAAGTTTGTATCAAAGAAAATGTTAATCCCTCAAGTCTGCTTGTTTACCTCTGCAAAGCTTATCTGATATTGTTATAGACACAGAGAATTAAGTTTAGCCTCCTACATGGGCTCTTGATGGGTTAGCTCTGCAAACAGGCCTTCGGTTTTGCTTCCTAAGTGATGGGTTCGTAGGACACAGCAGTACCAGGATGCTGGACTGTGGGATGGGAATCTGGAACAGTCCAGTCTGCTGTGCCAAATCAGCGCTCCTCTTACCTGGGGAAAACTCCTGCGGAAGTCAAAAGAAGTTCAGCTTGAGTGGAGAGGAGGAAACGCACTTGGGTACTTAGAAGGTGGTTTGTAACCCAGCTGTAAAGCCAGGGTTCCTGTAGGCTGCATGTATTTGTGCCTTGGAACCCAGAATTTCCAAGATCTTTCCCTGTTTTCTCTGAACTGATAGCAAACCCTCTGGGATGGGATCACTCGTATGTGTCTGGGCAGCATCCAGAGCTGTGTCAGCTGTGTATCCTGACTGCTGTTGGGTGACAAAATTGGACTCTATAGTGGGACAGACAGCACAGCTCTCCATCCAGGAGTGGGAGCTACAGCTACCCAGTGCAGACTTGAGAAGGAAACCAGCAAGCGGAGGGGACTCCAGCAGGATTTCCCAGCTTCAGGCAGGGAGAGAGAGTCCTGTGAAGCATAAGGAGTTAATGTTAGCTAGAGAGCTACAGAGGGATAATAAATCCTTCTTCCAAACATCTAGGGGGATGGTAGTGCTGAAGAGAAAGTAGGCCGCTCCCTAATGAGGGGAGTGGTGGTGTTAATTACGTCTGGAAATGGCCTGAGATCCTGAGCTCCTGAAATTCATCTTCAGCAGAAAACGATCAGGAAAATAAGACGAGGCAATTAGGAAATGGGGGGAAGACTGTAAAAAATAGCCTGGGTAATTAAGAGCAGATAAGGGACCATCTGAGTTCTGGCAAACAGTGCAAAGAGAGGCTCCTCCCTTTGCTGAGCTCTGCTTCCCTGATCTCACGGGTGCGGGGCCGGGAGCACTTGCTGGCACAGGGGATGAACAGGAGATTCCCAGCTCTAATACTGCCTGTGCCAATGGCTCAGGCGTGCGAGGGCTGCTGGGTGGCCGGGACACTTCCCCATTCCTCGTACCTCGCTTACGGTAGTGCCACTGCCACCCCTGTGCTCTAAAATCCGTGGGAAATCGGCTAAGCTGGTGCACGAGGGGCACTGCGATGGAGCAGTTACAGCGACATGGGGTCAGTGGGCAACAAACGCAGCCCTGACTCTTCCAGGTGGGCTGTGTTCTGGAAAGGCAGAGCTGTTTTCTCTCCTTGCAGCCTGCGGCTGCGGTATCGGCTGCGGTATCGGCTGCGAGGCGGCCTCCGTCCTGCTCGGCACAGGGTGGGAATGGGGAGCTGTTCCCCAGTTTATGAGACCCATGTGTGGTGGGGAAATGCCCAGCGCTAACTCTGATACTCAGCCACAGCTCTGCAGCTGCTGCTGGCGTTTGTGCTGGTTAGTGCATAATGCTGGTGAATAATAATACCTGACCCAGTAGAACAGGGACTCTTTTATCAAACACATTTAAAGAAAAATGACACTCTATGTAGCATGGAATGGAATGGATGATAAATCACAAAATGGGGAAAAACAATTGTTACTCCTGCAGGTACGAGTTCCCGTTCAGAAGGTCCATAAGTTATGTTTTTGATGACATAAATTTAATGAAGTTCTCTGGAAATGCTGATCAGAAGTCAATATACAACTCAATCCCAAGAAGTTTCCTAATACCTTTGTTTGTTTTAGGTAATAGATCTGTTCATGTGTATTTCTCCTATTAAGTGCTGTGATATGATGCCATGATGAAATTACAATATGGAGCTCGACTAAAACGGCATTATCAGAAATGTCACCCCCTAACAAATTAGCAGTTGTGATGTTTGCCCTCTGGTTACAAAACCTTGTTCCTTTTGTCTTTTGCTATAACTTATAATAACAAAGCCTGTGATGTAAATGTCTTCAGGGTATGTTTCCAGTAGCAAAGTGTGAAACGTGTTTCACTGGGGATATGGGGAGGGAAAACAGACTTCTTTAAAATTCAAGACAAAGGATTTTTTGCCTTGGGCATTCCAGCTGCAGCTGCTGTTGATACCCGCATATCTGGTTATGTAATCCACAATCTTTAAAATGGACAAACAAAACAAAAAAATTCCCCCCCTCCCCCCCCGGAAATGTAGTTACTAATTTATCCGGAGATTGATTTATGATGGAAAGGTTGCAGATTTCAAATGAGTGAGATGCTGTTTTTATTTACAGCCTTAGAGCCTGGGGATCAAGCAAGAAAATGGAATGAGGTTTGGATTTTTTTTTTAACTAAAAATAGAAATTCGTGGGTCTTACTCCAAAGTCAGCGCAAAGACCTTCAGTGGGTCCGATGTTTTTCCTTCAACAGAGCATAAGAATTGCAAATTTTACAAGAAATTTAGAAAAAAAAAACCCAGGCCTCAAAGCCGTGGCTAATCCCAGTTCTGCTTCTGTTGTAGCAGGTCAAGGGGGAGCTCCTTTCTCTGCCTCACCAAGGGAGGCAGATTTCTGAGATGCTGTCCACAAACCTCTGCCCGTGACAGCAGGACACACATGATCTCACTCAGAAGTCCACCTGGCTCCAGTTCTCTTGCCCTTGTTGGGCTGCTCTGTGCAGGTGGGAGAAGATCTTGATGGGAACTTCTCCTCCTTGTCCTTTGCCAGTGGTGGTGTTCCCAAAGGACTCGGTAAAGGGTTAGAAGCCAGCCTGGGTGTGCAGGGCTTTGGGCGGGGACCTGCCTCCTGGGAGGTGCCGTGTAGGCAGGACATGAGAGGGCATGAACCCTGGATATCCAGGAGCAGATGGGAAAAAGGGATGGTGGGTTTGGTGAGCACGATGAGTCATGATCAGCATGTGCACGAGTTAGTGTGTGTGGCTGTGCAAGCTAGCTGTGTGGAAGGGGCTGGGCTTCTCTGCCAGGGGTTTTGTTTTACCAAGCCAGCACATTCATGGTTAATAATCTTTGCCATCACCCTTCCTGGGAATCAAAGAATGAGCTAACTTGTGCTCCTCAGGAGCAGTACCTGCCTTCATTTCAACAAAGGAAACAGTCAGAGACAGAGATAGTCTTTGGTTAGCTATAACTGTTGCTTTTTATTTTTAAGATGCCATAGAGAAAACTTAGAGTGTAGAAGCTTAATCCATAACGGTGACACTTCACTTGTCCAAGCAACTGGGAAGTGCTTAAATAGTGAAGCTTGTGGCTTAATTATTTACCTGTGGCTTAACTGGGTGTAATTCTACTGAAGAGTCTGTTTATTTTCCTATGGAGAGGCTCTGAGATGCCTCTAACTGAAAATGTTACTGATCTCTACCTGTGTGCCCCTTGACGTCAGTAGCACAGAGCTAATTTAAACATGCAGAAACCTGTAAAAAACGTGTTTTCTCCGGTGCAATCAGCCTGTGTTTTCCTCTGGTTCTGCAGCTGGGAATGTGTATTGGGAGGTGAAAAAACCCCTCCCATATTTCTGTACACATTGTTCTGCCCAAACTTGGCACTATTGAAGCTATTGCTGATGCTCTGCTGGGGAAGAGAGGCTCCCGCAAGGGGAGGGAAAACATTGGAACCCCCTGGAGCTGTCTCTGGAGTGATCCCACGCTGGCACCCTTCATCTGAGCCCAAAGGTCTTAGGAGTAAGAGTCTAGGTGGGCTTATGCAGGCTCATGCTCTTCTCCTGTTGGTACTCCACATGGTTTTCATCCTCTGCAAATTCCATGTTGGTAATTTTTTTCTGTCCCAGAGCTGGGAAGGATCCATTTTTGCAGGATCAGATATTCAAAGTTATTCTCGTATTACTGTATCTGTGAGTATTTGCTGTTTTTATTCCAGGCACAAATCCCTGGTGAATAGAGGGAGACCAGGGGCACTACCCTGGCCACTCATCCTTGTTTAGATGACCCTTTTGACTTCAGTGTGTTATTCCTGCATGCCTAAGAATAGTTTTCCTGCGTGAGAGGTTAGAGGATTGAACACCAAGACTTTCAATTTGCATATCCTGCTTAGAGGCTAAGCCGTCGCTTTCATCCAAGTGTGTGGAAAATCTCTTCCTACTGTTCTGCCAATGTAAAGTCCTAGGAAAAGATTTTTATCTCAAATATCCATTTAATTCAAACTAAACGTGCTCATATACATTCTGACTAGGTTTTAAATTCAGAAAGCTGATTTTTCTTCTCCTGCTTTCCCCTCCTTCACACAGAGGCTCATACCAGGAACCTCCTCTTGAATATCTGTAGGCAATTTCCTTATAGTATTTGGACCTCAAAGCTTCACTGGACTTCTACAACAACAGAAGCTTTATATCATTGGTTTTTCACCCCCAAATGCTTAGTTTCTATTAACAACCTTACAAAAGGGCAGTGTATTACTACGTGGTGATCCCAATGATAAATGAAGCACATTATATGTGAAGTAAAGGCTCTATTTATCCTTGCTCTTTTTTTTTTTTCCGCCCAGAGTCCCAGCCGGTTTAATGTGAGTAGTTTTCGGTGACCTTCATAGCAAATCAAGACTAAACCTCAGTGCATTCTCACAAAGGTGGAGAGCATTGAAGACATTTTTTAATTGAAATAACAATAACAGCAACGATCTCTATTAGTAGTATTTGATAATGCAGAAAAAGTTAATGTTCACTTAAAGCCAGGTGCCAGCACTGTTTGATTGTTTACCAACACAGTCATAAAGAAACAGAGTTATTAAAGGATCTGAAATCACTCAGTAATTCAGCTGCTGACGTTGATGGATGGAACTTGGCTGTTCCTCTTTGCTAAAGCTGCTGACTGGATAAATGTTTTATTCATGAAGCCCAGGGTGGAAAGGGATGCCAAAGGTTTAAGAATATTTTAAGAAACTCTTTGAGATGTCAAGCAAGTTAGCAGGTGTTGTTAAGCAAAGGAGCTGAAGTACTACATTTAAACATAACGGAGCTCTCAACATATAAAACAACAATACATCAAAAGCCAGGATGTGATTCTTGTCTCCAGCAGTGTATGGAATGATGAGTTGGGAATACAAGTCCTTTTATTTCCTGCACCTTTCTACCTTCAGTCATCTCGCAGGTGTCTCTTTGTCTCTTTGAGCATTGTTACACCAAAGGGAGTTTTCACAGATCACACCGTGAATTTAGGCTTTTAAACAATTAAAGATTTAGATACTAAACCCTGCAATGTCCCATATTTATATCAAAATAAATTATATGATGACAATGTTCATGGAAATTGCAGCCAGGAACAAACAATTTGGGTCAGAATAAGTGGACTCAGACTGACTGCTCAGAGGGAGAAGTTGTTCAAAATGGTAGTTATTGAACGAGGCTATTATCAAAATACAGAGTAATGAGGAATTTCCCTTTATCTTCTTCACCCTGCACCTGCCTTCTCTTTGTCCAAGGGCAGTGTCTGCCGGCAGCAAGTCTAGACCTTCTCACTTTTTTAGTGGAGCTTTGCAGAGTGAAGGACTGGCTTGTGATTTAAGTGATTCTTTCAAACGCCTTGATTTTGTTCTACAAGAATTCAGATCTAGATCCATTGTTGAATTTTGTAAAAAAAATTATTTTAATTGAAAAATGTGTTTTGCGTAAAGAATTTTAATGAAGAGATCTTTAGCCCCACAATCTCCTGCATGGGCAAGTGTTTGAAAATTTCATAATCAATATTAATAACTTCTTGGAAGTTGCTGCAGTCTCATAAGAGCAGAACAGATGAGCTCTTGATGGAACTGAACTGTCAGTCCGAACACTGTGACATTAGGAAATAGCTCCATTTCCAAGTATAGCTGTGTGAAATGTCCTTTCTTGCCAAGGGAACAGCAAAATACAGTTTAAATGTGCCTTATTATGACATCTCATGAGTATAAAAATTGGGAAGAGTATTAAAAATGAATAATTAAAACTGGGGACTGATAGATAATGGCAAATAAAAAGCAGGTAAGTACTGCACTCCCACTGCCCTTTTGATTTACAGAGATTCAGTGCTAAAGACCAAAAGCTATTTCTCATGGGCCTCAGCTAAAATTCAAATCCAATAGACTGACAGTGAAAAACACTGTCAAAAAAAAAAAGCCGTCAAGTTGTATTAAAATAAGTCACTATATTACCTCCCTTTATCTGTCAAAGGCATTGATTATTTTCAATAGAGGAGCCCCCTGACAGTTGTTGAAACTGAAAAATCCTGTGTTGGAACATTTTGGTTGACACATGTCACTATTTCTTAAACAGATAAGTATGTTATTTTTGACTCTCTGTAGGAGCAAGTGTGTTTATGTAGTATTTTATGGAAGATAAATAATGCAGAAGGAAAGGAACATCCATTAGCACCGCATTTTCTCAGCTGTTTGTATCAGTGCGTTTTTTGTTGCATCTTTCAAAAATGTTCTTTGCATAAAATCATGTGTTCCTTTGGTGGCTGTGATACATTGCAGGGATTTGCTAAGATACCCTGAAGTAATTCAGATAATCAGTGAACCATATTGGTGCTATTCTTGATCGCAGCTGTCTGTTTACTGTTGACTACGCTGAACCTCTGTTTTCCACCAGCCACACGTCCGTAGCAGTGATTCAGACAATAGTGTCCTGCCAAGTCCCCGCTTGTATTGCACATGGACAAACCGAGAAGGGCAAAATAAGGACTGCATCTGGGACTTGCTGCCGGTTTTTGGAGTGAACCTGGGGCTGAGCCTCTTCCCAAACTCCTTCTGTGCCTGTCAGTTTTCAAGTGGTGGATTTGGACAGTCCCGGTTTACAGGTGTTGGCTTTGCAATCCTGCAGGGCATGTTTAGCAGAAAGGAAGGTCTGTTTTCCAGCTCAGTTCTTATGTTTGGAAATAGGGATATCTTTCCAGCGGAAACCTTAGCAAATTGAGAATGTTTCCTGTGTGGTCCCTTGGGAGGGGCTGTTGAGCGGCAGAGCCATTGTGACTAGCTAGCGTTGTTAAGAAGGTGAGAACTGGCTGAAGCAGCAGCAGCAGACAGAGACGGGCTTGTCTACCCTTGTAGACAGTCTTTAGTATTCATTAGCACAGAGTGTAACTTCCTCCTAAATATAATTCAGGCTACACTTGTATCGCATTAAGATAACACTAAATCTTTCTGTAATTTGAAGGAAATACTACTCCCAGCTGTTGTTGCAGAAGTGAACTAAACAAAATCCGAAGAGGTGCTAAAGGAACAACCATAAAACTCCAACTGCATTTGGCACGCATCTCCTTTGGTGCTGTTTATCACAGAAGTGGTTGGAAGCGAAACTCTACGCTTGTGAACATGATGCTTTTGCGCTCCTGGCATCTCACACCTTGGGAATTACTCTGTCAAAATGAAACAAGCTCTCAGACCCCTCAGGTACTTGAGCACTTTGCTGCTTGTCGGGGAATGGGGTGACTGATGAACTGAGCAATCAAATTCCTGGAGCATGTTGTCATGAGGGACCCAACAGTTCGATAATTTGACTGCTGGTGAAAATGAGGTGCACAGGGACTGAACTTCAAAGGCATCTGGGTGCCTAGTCCTGTCTCAGTGTAACAGAAGTGGGGCCCTAAACTCCTGCAATGAGCTGGCCTTTGCAGCGTGGCTCTGCCTACACCAACTCAACCTGAATGAAGGCCAGCATATAAACAGCTTCTCTGTTGCAAGCTTGTCCTAAAGGCTGTAAGCTCTTGTCATTTTTGGTTTGCGTTTTCCCAGCATTTGGTGGAATAAGGTCCTTACCCATGTGGCTGCTCAGGAGCTGTCAAAATGGATTACTATTAATGGCAACAATAATAAAAATAAACACCTGTAAATAGGGATAGCGACAGGCTCAGAGTTCTGACAGACCTGGAAAGCTTTGATCTTGTGTTGGTAGAGATCAGGATGTGATGCCTCCCCAGATGACAGACTTGGATGGAGGAAAGAAAAAAGAGCTATAAATATCACCTGTAAATTTTGCCTCCATCGTCCTTCTCAGACTCCCTCCCCCATTAGCTCTGATGATTTACTAAGAGTGTGTGTCTAAGTACCAGCAAAAAAACAACTCAGAAATTAACCCCAGCAAATGTACAGTCTCACACCTGACCCCAGAAGTGTCCAGTGCTGGTCATCCAAGTAGTAATAGATGGCTCAGTGTAAAGCAGATGAGAAATGTGCCATTAGAAGGAAGCAGGGACTGAGCTGCTGAGTGGTGACAGCCGTGAAAAGACACAAAGCAACGTGGGGTTCTGACAGGGTAATGTGTTCAGAAGATAGAGAAGCAGAGAGAGGAAAAAAGAAAAACAAAAGGGGTGTCTCTATGCATATGGCCAAAATGGAATTGCAGCATAAACCAGAAATTACAGGGTGTGGATGGGCTGCGGGAAGCACCAGCCTTTAGGGGCTGGCACTGCCCAAAGGCCTCCTGGATAAAGGGAAAGTGCTGCAGGAGTTTGCAGGAGCATCTGTCCAGCAGCAGGTGCTACCCATTGTCCGTGGAAATGAACTGAGGACAGGGAAGGAGCCTAATTTACAGGGAAGTGGCAGACTGTGATTTTTCTCTAAGTGCAGATTTGGTTTCTGAGCAAATCAGATTTATGCTTCTTTCAGACAATTTTGCTAATAAGCCCATGACTCAGAGCCTGCAGCAGATGGGATTCTTTGGCTGAGGTGGAAACTATTGCTTTTGTCCTAAAAAGAAAGTTGCTATTTTTTTCTTTCTAGAAAACTGATATCTGGAAGATGGGATGATTTTTCCTTCCCATCAGAAACACAGATTTTTTCAAATAACACCCAGCTATTCTTATGGACTCTTATCTAATATGCAGAAATTCTCATTAGAAAAAAGTCAGTTGTGACAACTTAGTATGTCATATGCTGGGGAAAATATTTTTTTAAATCAATTCCTGTAATTAATAATATCCCAAAAGCCACTGCCAACAACCATGGCACTAACTGGTGATTTGTGGTGAGCTCTCCAGGTGTCTGAACAGCAAGATGCCTCCTGCAGGAGGCTGCTGCCAAGAACTTGGGAATATTTCTCTGGCAATAAGAGAGCTATCTATCTACTTCCATGTCTTTGGTCGTTGACGTGATACCCAAGTGGAGACCAGTGACGAGTGGAATTTCTTGGAGGTCGGTGTGGTGACCACTGCTATTTAACATTCCTGTTGGCAGTACCTCTCCTACAAAGGCAGGCTGAGAGAGCTGGGGCTGTTCAGCCTGGAGAAGAGAAGGTTTTAGGAAGATTTTATAGCACCTTCCAGTACCCAAAGGGGCCATGAGAGAGTGGAGGGGGACAAGGATGTGTAGTGGTAGGACAAGAGGAAATGGATTTAAAATGAGAGTAGGTTTATATCAGACATTAGGAAGAAGTTCTTTACTGTGAGGGTGGTGAGGCATTGCCACAGGTTGCTCAGAGAAATTCTGGATGCTCCATCTCTGGAAGTGTTCAAGACCAGACTGGATAGGTGAAAGGTGTCCCTGCCCATGGCAGGGGTTTTGGAAGTAGGTGATCTTTAAGCTCCCTTCCAACCCAAACCATTCTATGATGAAATCCTTGGAAAGGGACATCCATCAAGATGAGAAACTGCTAAAGATTCTCTTCACCTCTCTTCTTCCCCCTGTAGATGTTCAAAAACTTGATTCCCTCTAAAGTAATTCAACTTTTTTTTTTTTTGACAGAAAAGTATCCACTCTATAGGAAGTTTCTGATGGATGGCAGTGAGCATGAATATATCATTATAAAAAGACATTTTGAATTCAAAAAACTTGTGTGGTCTGAATTTCACTGAGAGGGGTATTTCTTTTCACAGGCTATAGAAGTGTGTGGTACATGGGGTGGTGAAACCTTTCCTGACATTGTTTTGTTTAAATTCCTTTGAAGACTGTCATGTTCACCTTTCTTGAAAATTGTGTTACAGCAGCCAGAGGAGGAGGGTTTGTTTGGCTTGGTGATGTGCATGTGAATGCACCCTGGGAAGTGACAGAGGCCACTTCACTACTTCCCTCTTTGTAGACTTGTGGTGCAGGTGCAGAAAGTCGAGGTTTGAGATTCGAAAATGCTTTAAAAATAAATTAAGTTTTTATTTATGTTATGATACATGCATTGTTTGAAAATCATGTCCCTGTGGAGAGCTTCAGTAATTACATATACAGACATTTGTATGGCAGGCATCCCTTGAGCCTGTACTCAGTATTTTATGATAATCTGGAAAAGTAAGTAGCAAATTGCTGAAATTTGATGGTCCAAAATTTAATAAAATCTAAATGTGACTAAGAATTTCTTTTGAATATCCCAAAGCAATATTAATCAAAATACTGATAATAACATGCAATGTGAGTAAAAGGAAGTTACTATTAATTGGATGGAACAGTTGATTGTCTAATAGGGTGAACTTCAAAACAAAAAAATATGTCAAAGAGCTCAATGGAAAACATCTGCTAAGGTCTGAGCAGTGATCAGGAAAGCATAAATATAAAACGGCATGACATTAATTTGTTAAATAGAGGACAACACTGAAAATATGACAGTGTTTTTCTAGAGATGGTGATGCGGCCTCACCTTCAGAAGCATGTTTGGTTTGGTTACCCTAATTAAAAAATGATGGAGCAGGAAATAGAAGAGGTTCAGTGAAGGGCAGCAAACCTAATCAGAAGCATAGAAAATATTTTAGAGGGAAGATTTTCATGCAGCAGAGACTGAAAAGGTTAGGTCTGTTTATTTTAGGGAGAACAATACGTGGGAAGTGCCGCTGAGAGACAGGCCGTGATGGATATAACTAAAACACCAATACAATGGCTTTTTCCTCTTTTGGATAAGGAAGAAAGACATAAAATTAAATTTGAAGTCAATGCATTGAACAGCTTTAACAGGAAGCACTTTTAACCTAAGTTTTAATTAGCCTATGGGACTCACTGCCACAAGGTAGGATATTGAGACTGACAGACTGGCATTGGTTGTATGATTAGCAGTATCATCTCCAGTTGGGTGGGATGCAGTTTCATCCTTTGCACTTCAGGCCATATGCTAAACACAGCTTATCCCTCAGGCATACTGGTGTACAATTCTCCTTTATGGGATTTTACAGGGCCTTTTGAAGCAGCTGGCGCAGGTTGGTCTCTAGGCCGTTGCTTGACTCCAATACTTTGAATTCTGTGTTAGTGACAGGACTGGGTAATAATTCTTGGATAAAAAAATAACTGCAGAAGTTTGGATTGTTGTGGTTTCCCCCCACCCCGCCTTTTTGGACCTCCCTGTGAGCTGACTGTGAGCTGATCAGCTTTGAGGAGAGGTTTTGGCTTCCCATGGGAGGTGTCCGTTTGCCCATTCTGGATCAATTTATTTTGCTTTCTTTGTCCTCTTAATAGGTTGCATCCCTTACAGTCTTTAATTATTGCACGTTTTGGACTATTTCACTCCAAACCAGCTGCCATCAATAAACTGGTCCAGTAATTATTTCTCTGGCTTCAGAAAACGGCTATCGTGAAGTCAGAGGCACAGGTGGGCTGCAGAATGCCTGTTTGATTTGGTAAACAGTATTAAAAAATTGGCACTTTGACTTCGTCCCTGTAACAGACCAGTTCTACAGCTTTTGTTAATCACATGCTGCATGTTTTCCAATTTCACAGCATACGTTCTTTGCCATTGCAAGACATTCATTGCTTTTTTTTGTTTTCTTTTGAAAACGTAGAAAGTTAAAAACACATATGAAATATCCACGGGATGGAAATCCTTCAAATATACATTGGTGTTTGGTTGGGGAGAGCCCTTTGGGAAAAGAGGAGGGTACAGATGGATGAGCAAAGTCAGAGCAGGCTGAGCCTGGGGTACAGTGCCGGCACAGATGCTCTGCTCTGTGCAGTTCCGACTCCATGCCCAAAAATTGTGGTCTGAAGCACTTTATGCTTGTAGGACAGTTTAGCCTAATGTAGTGCTGGTAACTTGGCGTGCAGGAGTCCTGCGGTCTGTTCTTGGCTCTGCTCAGGCCTCCTGGGTGAGCTTAGGAAAGTCACTGCAGCAACCTCAGTTCTCTCCAGAATGGGGATTGTGAACCTCCAGTCCCACAGAAGGGCTCTGCGAGCTGCTGGGGAGCAGTGAGACTAAATTAGGGGTGAGCTGGTTCCTGCTGCTCCTGAGGATAGGGCTGTGCGTGGGGCCATGTCAGGGTGCAGTCACCCCCAGCAGCCCCCAGTGCTGTGAGCTGGTGGCTTTCCTGCCTCTCACGGCATCACAGTGCAGCTTCAGTACCAAATAACATATCTGGGTTTCTCTGTTCATCTGTTCTTCCTGTAGTCTCAGAGTTCATCCCATGTTCCCTTCAACAGTCACATTTGGAAGTGCTGTTTTCCACTGAGGCTCTCCATAACGAGGTCCTGCAGGAAGGGCTTTGTGAGGCAGCCGATACCGAGTGGCTCAGAGGAGGCCATGGCTAATGAGAGAAACAGTCCCGTCCCTAAGAAAGATCTAGGAGACTTCAGTTCCCTTGCTATCCTCTCCACATTGCCTGGAGAGAAAACTTCATCACTTTGGGAGAGGAGGCAGCAGCTGCTCCTCCTGAGAGCACTGTGCAAAATTCATTCTCCACTGCAGGTCACAAAGGAGCAAGGAAATAGATTCTTCTATTATTCTCTCCCAGGAGTGGCTGAAAAGTGGTGACAGTGGATTTGTTCCTCCTGCCACTGCTTAGCATTAGGGCACGTATGTGGGGACTCTATGCCATGAAGGATAAGGAAGCAGGAGAGAAACTCCTGAGGGGCTCCCCCTGCCCCACAGATGAGAGATTTGCTTCTTCCTAGCACAGCAGTAGTAGCTGTCGCTCTTCCTAGCACAGCCATACAGTGATTCTTCATCTTAAGGGCAAGCTGGATGACGAAAGTGGGTCAATACCAGCTTTGTATGAAACCTGGTGGGTTTAAACAGAAGAGAGTAGTGTCCCTGCACACACGAACATCTAAAGATCCTGTTGTTCTGCTTCCCATGCTAGCAGTGCAGCTGTTAAAGCTCTGGAACATTTTTGGACAAAGAGTACAATGTTCCTGTGAGACTTCAAAAATGAATTAATAGAACATTGATTTGACTTACTGGCTTTTTGCAGTGCCTTTGTTTCCAGGCAGTAAAAGTCTACTTGCCAGTTGTCCAGCCAGAAGCCAATATCTATAAAAACCTGCCCCAGGCAGTTTGTGGAGGGCCTTAGTTAATTAAGATACACATTATCATCTCTGCTTTGGGGTGCTTGTGGGAGAATGTAAAAAGCACAACTAGACAACTGTCTTTTCCTCCTGTTTTGAGACTCATTCTTGATCCCACTGTGATTGCCAGCAGCAGACAAGGAACAGAGCCAGAAGAGTGAAAATTAATAGTGGTGGCATCTGAAATCTCCATCCTTGAGATTAAAAACATGCCTGCTTTGGATTCGGTCTTTATTTGCAGGGGGGAACAGCTCATTTCCCTAGTCTGAGTGCTGGAAAATTTAAAAATAGAGTGCAAAGACCCCTGCTGCCATTCTGCACAAAGCTTCAGACAGCATGTGGACTTACTTGTGATCAGAAGGGGTATGTCCTGTTGTCTGTGTAACTTTATTCAGGCATGTGCATTCTACAGAGTGGCTCTGTTCTTAATAGTCAAGGGTCAATTGGTATCCTGAGAAGTTTCTCCTCAAGTATTATAGGTGCTTGGTTCTTCACATACAGTTTTAGTGAATGAGAAAGCAGCAGTGCTTTCTTCTCAGTCTCTGTCTTCCTCTTTGCCACCTTTCTTCTCTCACAGGCACTCTGCTTCTCTCCCTCTGGCTGACTTGCACTGGGGCATAAGCCATCCTTGTCATTCCCATGGGGACCTTCCCTGCCTGCACACCTTTCCTGCTGCCTGTCCAAAACCACAGACTGCCTTGGAAAGCCCCAGTGTGCAAGTTTTTAGTTTTTCATGATGCGAACGTGTTTGGGAGCCACCTGGCCTGGGTGGCAGCAAGGTCCAAGCTTCAGCATATCAAGTGTACTCTTTTCTTTGGAGATGAATGCATCCGGAAAGGTGTCTTTGGATATTGGCACAGGGTTCCAGTAAAATGCTCACTACCTCTTTCCTAGACCATCAAAACTTGTCTGGTTTCTTCAGCCTGCTACAATTGTGTTTGACCTAAAAAGGGGTTAGGGAGGGCTCTAAGAAGGCAGTCAGCAGCTTCCAGAGCCAACTATTCCCCAGGGAGGAAGGAAATCTCCCAGGCCCTAGATAGAATGCTCATCACTTAGACAAATGTGCCGAGATCCTCAAATCCTCCCTAGAAATAGGGGGTTGCAATATTAAACATAATTATGAAATGTCTATAGAGCTGCAGCTACAGATGGAGCTTTACGAGTGGTTTGAAGTAATGCTGCACCAGCATCAATTATCCCCAGCAACTGCACAAAGATATTTTTAGGGTGATATTTTCATTTTACAGCAGCACTTGGTCACTTGCAGCCACCAGCCAGGTGCCACCTCGCCATTTGCACCCCAAGCATGCAGTGATCCCTCAGCAAAGCATGGCCTGTCCTGTTCTCTTGCCTCAATAGTCAACAGCTCAGATGAACATTTTCCCCTATCTTGGCAGCTCTGCTGTCAAAATTGCTGTGAATGAGGGAGTCTGCCTCTCTTTTCCTGCAGCTGTGAATATTAGCTACAGAGTAGCACTAAATCTTGTTTAAGCTACAGTAATTCCACCCAGTGATGAATGTCACTACCTGAATAATTTGGGTAATTTCCTGCAGCTCTAGTGTACTAGCAGAGAAATGAATGTTAATTTACTGCTAATTTAGTATACTAACCCTTAATTAGCAATGAGCAAGCTCTGAAATATTTGATTCTGAAAGCTCATCAAACTTTTACCAGAAAAAAAAAAAATCACCCCTCCCAGCTAACTCTTCACTCTATTTGAGGTTATTAGCAAAGTGCTATGGGTGTGATGTTCATTACCTCTCACTAGGATATATGTAGCTGGGAACACCCCCATTTTCCACTCTTGCTGCAGAAATCCATTAAGAAGATTCTTGCTCTTATGCAATATATTCAGCTGTTGTAGGGTATTGCCATGTGCAGAGATGCTGTAGCTTTACTGACAGGCAGGATTAATCATAGAATCATTTAGGTTGGAAAAGACCTTTAAGATCATTGAGTCCAACTCTAAGCCTTACACTAATTGCACAGATTATCAATGACTGGTGTCTAAAGAGGCGAGAGGAGGACTGAGTGTGTCTAATGGGCTGGGCTGTTCCTGCACAAGGCAGCACATGGCTGTGTGGAAAAGCTGGATGTGACATGACAAGATCATCTCCCAGTTTCCTCTCTGGGCTGTTTCCTTCTTTGCCAGTCAGATCTGGGGTATCCTTCTCAGTAGTTCTATCGATTTTAATTTTATTCTTTTTGTGTGATAGCTTGCAGAATAAGGCACAGCACAGCCTGAACAGAGGCCCGTGTGAGCAGAATAGGGCATCACAAGCAGCCCTGCCTGTGAATGGAGAGTGTAACCACAGGGGTGAGTGGTGATGGAAAGTGGTGTGGCAGGAGGAGAACGGACTCTGGGGAACGGAAATGAAAGAAAGATGTGTGTGCCAGCTGAACTGCTGAAGCCAAGCCAAGCACTCAGCTGGGCAATGGGCCAGTACATGACTTATCTGTGTGTCTGTACTGGTACTGGAGGATTTTTGCAGAGGAAAGATCAAACTGTCAGGTGACATTTCCTACTGTTGGAGATGAAGTCAAGCAAAGTTCCCTAATGCTGGGGTGCCCTGCTAATTGTCCAGCAGAAATTTCTGCTGCTGTGCAGAGTTACTCAGGTGTCATCCAGCCCAAAAGCTCAGTGATGAGTGGAAGAGATTGCGCTGATGAAAAAAGACACTGTCTTTCCTGTCCCCAGAAAAGGTGGAACTACCTCAGAGAGGAGAGAGAGGGGGGAACTGCTCATGGTGTGTTTTTATGCCCTGACTGGGGACAGGTTAGCCAGCACCCAGCACTACAACTTGATTTCCTACAGCAAAAAAGGAACTTTCCTGTTTCACTCTATGCAGACTTATCCTTCCTAAGTGCGCTCTTGGTGTGGGCTGCTTTTATGTTCCTGCCTGGGATCCTAGTACCTACCTGACATTTGTCAGTCCCCCTTGTTCTACTTTCCTTCTGCCTCTTTTTCTGGCTTCCCATTTGTCACCTGGTTGAGTGACAAGGACTGAATTTCTAGTGCTAGGGATTATTAAAAATGTCCTCTGTAATACAGGATTCACTGAACAGCTTCAGTCAAATCTTTCAAGAAGTTAATGGGAACGTCTTCTCCTGGAAATGACCAATGCTGGATATTCAGAGAAGTGGCCATGGCAGGTAAGCTACAGTTTATCTGCTTGGGGGGTGAGGTTGCTGTGAGGTTGGGTGTGTGTGAATTGAAGCCTGTCCGGCTGGGCCAGGACTGCTGCAGCTCCAGATGGGCCAAAGACACCAAAGTACAGTGTTTCACAGCCTTGCCCCAGTGCCAGTGCCTGGGCAGCCTGCGGCAGCACACAGCTCCTTCCCCTGCATCCATAATGCCATGTTCCAGACTCTTGCCACTGCCCTGAGACCAACTCCAGCTTAGGTTCCTCGAGAGGAATTCACAGACAAGTGCAAAAGAGCTGTGCTGAGAAAGGAGCCCTTTCTAAGGTGAGGTAAGCTGTTGGATGACACACTGATTTAAAATGTAGGCCAACCCTCTACTGGCCATGTCCCTCTTCCCTCCTCTCCCTCTGTTTCCCACTGTGTCTGATGCCCCTCCTCAGGTCTCACCAAATTTCTCCGCAGCTGATACAAAACAACAGAAACTCCAACACTTTTCTTCCTTATGTAAATGCCCCCATTCGTGCCAGAGGACACATTTCACACCAAACCTGAAACCAGTACATGGATGACTGTCTTACTCTCAGTCTTTCATAGAAGTGCATGTTTAGGGGCTGAGACATACACTAATTTATGCAAATTCTACCTCTTCCTTGCAGCAGTTCTCAACCTCTTCCTTGCAGCAGTTCTCACCACTTTCTTTGCAGCTCCTGTGGCTGATTGGAAGGGTAAACACCCAAATGCCTGGTGTAATCCATCAGCAGGGCAGGCACACCTCTTCCATTTCATTTTTCTGAGGTTGTCTCTGTTTTTAGGAGATCAGCATTGATCCATTAGTTGCTCCTCTGCTCCTGCCAGGAGGAGTGGGAAACTGTTTTATTTGCAGATGAAAAACAGATGAAAAATGGCTGCGTGTGCCTTCCATTCAGCTTTCTCTTTAAAACTTCTTGTTGAATTGTTGAGCCTTTCCTTCACAGAATATAGTTTTCTCAAGGAAGATTTTGTCATTGCTAAATGAGCCAATCCACAAAATGGAGAAATGTTGCTAGACTGTGATCTTCTCTTGCANAGCTTGCACAGAACTCAAAGGGAGTAACTTGAACCAACCTGGAAAAACCTTTTATGAATCATTCCCCAGCTTGCTCCCAAGCTGGGGTACTACAACACACCTCTAGGCAGAAATGACTGTGGTGTTCATATGCAGGTGAGAGTGATGCATTCTCCACCCTGTTTTGTGCTGCTGACCTTGCTGGAGAACCAAACAACCATCTCTGTGTGCCTCTTCTTGGGAGTGGCAGATCCTCCTGAGCTATTCTTTACAAGGGCTGAGCTGGGAGAACTCCTTACTTACTATTGTCTAGTTAGAGGCATGTAAGAGCAGAATCTGACATCAAAATTAGCACTTAAAATACATTATTTAAAGAAGTATGCACTTCCATATTTATGTGATGAGTGTTTTACTACTGGAACACTTTAATAAGATCATACATATTTTGCTTTTCCCATCTGCACTGTTTTATTTAGACTCAAGAGCTGAGACTCACCTAACCTGATGTAGATGTGTTCATCTTGGTTTGGACATGTCGTTTCTACTACAGTCAGGGAGAGAAACTGGTACTTTAGAGATGTCATTTATCATCCAAAAAATAGACATGTAAGAGCAGTGAGATGAATCCTAAAAGCACCTTTTTCACTCCATTGATCACAAAGGACATTTTGGGTTCTGGACCTCAGTGGGTCAAGCCTGCAGTGAGGTGAGTACTGCCCTACACCAGAGTCTTCTACAGAACTCCAGGAAAGAAAGGGCCCTGGTAAACTCAGGAAGAGAAAATTCGAGTTTAATATGTGAAAACTCTTGTGTGTGTGTATATGGGTGCTTTCTTGGTTGCTGTTTCACGTAACAGATAACTTTAGGATCTGTTTTACCACAGCCAAAGAGAGATCAGTAGCCAGGTTTACAAAGTGAGAATTGCTAACCCTGGAAACAGTGATTAAAGTAAAATTCAGAGCACAAGTTGGATAGTCTGGGATGGGAGAAAGTCTAATGCAATGTTGTGGTCAGAAGTTACAGAGCAGATAACTGTGTATATTAACAGGACTCTCAGTAAAATGGTGCTGCACTAAAATCTGTCACTGAGTGCAACTACATCCTGAGCTTGAAAAGCATGATAAGATGGAATAGCCTCAGAGGACCATGAGGAAGCTCATGGCCTGTTTTCATTCCCATTTAATTGAGAAAGTCTGGAAGATCACAGCCCTAGTAATGAAAACTCACTCACCATCTGTAAGTTCTTGTACAGGGAGCAAGGGCTTGCCAAATTGCCCTTGATCCACCAGAAGGGAAGGCCAGCAGTGGGTGGAGTATGGAACTGAACAAATCGGTGGAAAGGAACAGGGCTTTCAGTGGGAGCCCCTGGTACAGCACACCCCGATGACACTGGCTTCTGATTCTCTGCCAGTTTTATAATCAGGATGGGGTGTTCTTCAAAAAGAGCTGCTGTAGTTCAAAGAGGGATTAATTCAGGGAAGTTTGTGCTGTGCAGTAGGTCAATATAGCTGATCACAACAGACTCTATGGGAAAAAAGACTTTGTCTCCATAAATTATGGCTGTGGTTTTGTTCAAATGGTTTGGAAGCAGGCTCTTGTTTACTAAGCTGTAAAGTCTTTAAGCAGAAATTTAAATTTTCTTTCTGGAAGCTCTTTAAAATTGATTCCCACAGTAAACCCAGCTTCAGGAAATCCAGGACAATGCCAGTTAATTAATTAAGGCAATTAACAAGTAAACTGGTGCTTCCTTTGACTGTGGGCAAGCAGTTGGCATTTTACCAAACTCTTCCTAATAATAATAGTAATACTTCTTGGGGCTGTCACACTGTCCTCCCCCACCTCCACCCTTTCCCAATTATAATTCTCTTCTTTTGATCTTGGAAATGTTTTTTAATTTTTTAAAAATCTAAAATACGCTGCTTGGAGATGACATTTTGTGAAATGTTCATTTTAATTATACAGGGATAGTTATCACTGCAGGGATGTTGGCACTGGCTTTCGATGCAAAATCCTTCTTTTCTGCTGATTATATCGAGAAAGCTCTATGAGCCTTAGGCACCTGAAAATTGTAATGCATCATTGTTCACTACTGAGAGCGGCAGGGAACAGAAATTAAAGCTGAAGTGGGAGGGCAATGTGGTGGCATCCAAATCAGCAGTCCATGAGGACAGTGGGCAAGCTGGCATGCAGGTGTGCTGCTCCTGGCCCCAGCAGGGACCTGGGACTGCACCCTATGCACACGCTGAGGGGCCAGGGTGATGGTAGTGCCTTCCCATAGAGGCCAGAGCCATGTGTCCCTCCTGCTTGGTTGGCTGCTAAAGTGAAGGAGGAGTGGAGTCATGATTTTCCAGCTGGAGGAGCACGAACACTACCCAGTGGAATAACTTCCAGAGCTCATGGCTGTCCATGATTGTTTTGGCAGGGGTCTACCCAAGCCTTGGAGTGTAGCACCAGGTCCCCACACAGCTGCAGTGCACACCCCTGTGCCCCAGATGTGCATGAGCATGGCAGGCCTCCATCCTCTGCTTGGTGCTGCCATCAGCCTCTCTGACACGCCCCGGCAGAGATTTGCCTTGCCATCAGCAGGCTGGCACAGTGCTGGTGTTGGATCATGGAGTTACTCTCTCAGGTGCAGCAACAGAGGTTTCCTCTTCAAACAACATGCTTGTGACAGTGGTGTTTACTGTGGGCCAGGCTGCTCCCTCCTGCATATCTAATACTTCTGGAGGCTTTTATCCATTTCAGTGGGACTGCCTGAACAGCAGAGTGCTCCTTGATACAGGTAGGGGTGGTATAATCTAAGCACACAGTAGTAACACTCCTCAGTGTACTGCTTTCTTGAGGAGATGTGAAAAACCTGTAATAAATGAGGCTGGAGCAGTTTTTTGTGTACCATGCTTGGGGCAGATGTGAGAGCTGCCCTGGTACCCACGCAGGCAGCTGTGGCTTTCACCCATCCTGCTGGATGCAAAACACGAAGTGTGGTCATCCTTGGCATGACTTTAAAACAACACTATTGCAGGTCCGAGAGCTCCCCCCTGTCTTCAGATAAACTTTCTTGGTGTCATTCCCTGGGTTTGAATTTGGCCCAGGGTACCCACACTAGCATTTCTGCTTTAGTGCACAGCCCGTCTGATGGATCCCACAGCCATAAGGGGTTCTCCTTACACATACTGCAATATGGGCTCATGGGGAGCTGAGACCTGAACTTAATGCTGAACAAACATGTGACTAATGGCAGGTCGTTCCCTAAGGACTTTATATTAAATAGATTTATCTTCAGATTATTAAAACTTCTGGTTTGCTGCTCTAGGTGAAGATAGAGCTGAGTAAATCGTGGATGTTTTGGATCTGTAGTAAAAATGAAAAATGGGCGAAGTGGAATAAGCAGCCATAGTTTAGTGGCCAAAAAGAAATTCTCTGTACTCTGAAAAAGGACTTAGTTTATGTTCTAGTGCTTTAATTTTTAAAACTGTCCTGTCTTTTAAAAACTTAGCTCACTATTTAATTTTAAAATGGCATTTTAAAAATTAATGGTGCTGACAGTTTGTTTCCTTTTTAGGGCGAGACAAAAGGGAAGAGAGTGACAGAAACAACTCATTACAAGTCTTTTGTGTCCTTTCATTTCTGCTTTTCAAGAAATTTCATATTCAGAAAAATTACCAGATCTCCACTGGAATTATAACATAAAATGAGGCCTGCCTGTCTAATGCCACCCCACTGTTTTACTACCATGGAAAAGAAATAATGAATTTCATTCATAAATGTAAAAAGTGACTCTGAGTGCTTGGTATCAGCACCACTGTTGCATCAGGCAACACAGGCAAACTGAGCTATTAACTGAGATAAAGCTGCACTAAAGGAAGGGATCATTAGAAGATTAGCTGAGAGTCCTTCATTATTAATGAAAACTAGTTCTTTGGAGTCTAAAAGACTGCAAACATCTTTTAAAGAATGAAACATGTATCACTTGGAGAAGAAAGCTCAGAAGTGAAAAGGTAACTTTAAAACCTTTTTGTCTTAACTCAAAACCCTCTCAATTTCTTGTGCAATAGGATGTTTTGCCTGATTGATTAATATTAGAGTGGGAGGGGGTGGGCAGTGAGGGAGCTGCCATCCCACCACAGTTCCAGCTGGGCTTGCAGGAGAAACAGGTTTCCAAAAATGTCCAGGATGGCAGAGTGCAGCTCCACAGGTCTGAGCGTGAAGGGCAGTGGGGAGGATGCTACTGCCCTGAGCAGGATTTACGGGATCCCTTTGCACTCTCAGGGCAGCATAAAGGGCTTGCGGGGGAAGAAGAGTCCAGGTGCAGTCCAGGGCCTCATCTCAAAGCCCATGGTGTCAGTGGGAGCTGCAGAAGAAGGGCAAAGCTGCCCAACAGCCCATGTGCAGTGCCCTTTCCTGCAGCTCCACGGCTCCTGCCACTCTGGTTTGTTACAAAATTGAAAAGGACTATTAGCTAACTACCTGGAAAACTAATTAACCTATTGTAGCACAAATCCTGGCTTTACTGTTAATCTCATTCGAGGATTCTTTCTGTCCTGTTTGGCCGGGAGCTTAACACCGGGAGCAGCATGAGCTGGAAATGTTGAGCACCTTTGAGAAAGAGACCACATGCAGGTAGCCTGCATTAAGGGATGCTGGAAAATAATCCCCTGGCACATTAGCTTATGGATGTGTGTTTTGGCAGAGATCAAGCCAGCGGTTCACGTTGAGCATCTGAATTCACAACAAACCCAAGTTCTGTAATAAAATGCTGGCTTTTTTTAACCCATATTTATTTCCTGCTTTCAGGCACTTACGTAGGTATTGATCTGATCAATGCGAGTAACTTTTTGGACAAACAGGCTTCTTAAAATGCCTTAAAAGCTTCATTATTAGGATAATGGAACCAAAGTTAAAAACAAATCAAACAATGCACGTGTAAAAGGTTTCCCCCAGACAGCTTGAAAATAAATTGAAAACAAATTCAATTAAAATAACAATCAACCTTTTTGTTTCTTCAGTGGTATTATTTCTCTGAGGCAGGTATAAAATGATAAGAGATTTCTTTGAAACGCTCAAGATAGTAAACGCATAGGCAGACCTATGACAGATCAACGCAGTATTTGTGCTAAAAAACACCCTGCTACTGTTAAGTTTCTGCTTTAAGGGCTGAAAAGTTTCTTTTTTTTTTTTCTTTTAATTTTTTTTTTGTCTTTTCAGTCCCAGATGCTTTTGCATCTGCTACTGTTTTTTCCACATGGCTTTTGCTTCACTAAGCCAGGCCCTAGATCTTGACCCAAAGGAAATGTCTTGTCAAAATTTCTTTTTACATGTAGCATTGTACTTTTTGTGTTCTATGTGACCGGAAGTTTTCTCTGCTGACTCTGGTACTCTTGACCTGGGATTTCTTTGTGCCATTAATCTTTTACACCCCAGCTGTAATGGAAATGGAGCTGTGCTTGGAGCAGTGTTGGGAAGCAGTGTGGCCAGAGGCTGGGCTGCACAGCAGGGACTGGTCCTGCCTGGCCCGGGAGTGGTGCCAGCAGTGCTAGCAGCACTGGGGCACTGAAAACAGGCTGCCAGTTCTTGTCATGGTCCTTTTGAGGAGGTTTTGCTGTTTCAAATAGAATTACAAATGGGCTGAGGTTTTTGCTTCTCTGTTATTTGGCCTCGTGCTTGCGACCCCGCATCTGCAGCACTGTGAGGAAAGGTGAAAGTAATGAAGGCAGCTACTGACGAGCTGGTTTTTTGCAAATGATTGTGCTGTATTTTCTCGTAGCAGCAAGGACATCCAGTTCCTTATTGTTTTGTATGTGTTACACAGCACATACACAGCACCTTGGCCTTGCAGCCATTCTGGAAAAAACACATTTTCTGTTTTAACCAAGACCTGGCACTGCAAGAACCATCCCTGTATTACCCATTGATTAAGTTGCCCTTGAGTTTGCCTGTGTAGTGTGTTCTTGTAAAATAGGAGCCTCTCAACCAGGCTAGTGATGCTTTGAGTAAATTACAGTGCTCTCTACGCAGAGCACGTGATGCTGTTTGCGGGAGAAACTTGCTCGTTTTGTTCACGCTTTTTGTTGCAAATTTGCTTGATGGCTACTCTTCTCTGCCAAAGTACCTTTTAGTCTTGAAGAAGCTGATGGGCTTCCTGTTTTGAAGATCCACTAAAATGAGGTGTGAAATACTCCTCTGTTATCTAGTGTGAGTTGGGACATCATGTTCCCAGTGCTGTAACCAGAATTGGTTTGGATTGGTACTCTGCATGAGGTGAGTGTTCAGTTCTCTGTATTGTCATTGCACTGGTAGGCACGTAAGGACCTATTACGCTCTTTTAGCAGAAGCAAACAGAGGATTAGAAGGGTTGAGGGCCATATTTTCATCTCTTTTTTCCTGCAGAAATACAGCCTGCTCCAAGAGCACCATGTCAGATGCCGCAGGAAAGCGCTGCTTGGGACAGTCTTGGATATTAAGGCAGAGCTCTATAGTTTCATGAAACACAGGCAAAGAGTTGGTGTTGCAACACTGATTTCAGCAAGCATTTTTAATTCTTCAGGAAAGGTGTTTCACCTGGAAGTTCCATGTATTGGCTGGGTTCAGAGCTACCTTTTGTTTGGCTTGAACGACGGTGTCACCTAAGTGTGGTTGTGGTCAGAGGAAGAGCCTGTCTTGTTCTGAATGCAAACTGTATTCCTTGTTGTTCCAGGCACAATCACTTCAGCAATCACAGATTTTCTTTTGAGTCATCAGAATTGATTTTTATGCCCACTAATTACTACCATGTCTATTCCTTGGAAACCATGGGCGGTGAAGGCACAGTTCATGGGCATTGAACTAGTACACTTTATATTGATATGAGTTAATATTTGGAAGAATATTTGATTTTAAATAGTTGAAGAGGTCTTGAAAGGTTGCTTATTACTTTGGAAAGTACCGTGGTTGCAGTTACTATTCTGCAACTTTGCTGTTTCTTTCCTCTTCACTATATGATCCAATCAAACTGCAAATCAGCTGACACTATTTGCATATTACACCAGCTCTATGTTTTACTAGTTTTACTGAGGACTCCCAATAAAATGTGATTTTTAAAATAATTTTGGATGATATTTCCTTTCTGTTGACTCTTGTCAGCAGACCTGCCAGAATAAAAATACGAATTTGGGCTGGTTATGGATTTAGAACTGTGCTTGGATAGATAAAAGAAGAGCCAGAAATATGGCACCAGTAGGGGTAAAAAAGGTCATTGTGCTGCATTCTTCTGTAAAAGCAACCAAATCTGCAGGATATTCTAGAGTACCAGAGTAAGTTCTGGTAATAGGAAGATCTTGGTAATTAAACTGGTTGTACTGGGTGAGAATCTAGTGGGGATATTACATGGGTAAGATACATGGTGGGGATATCTGGTGGGGATATCTGTTTCATGGCAGCGAGGCACAGGGAAGCAAAACAGGTATTTGGTTTATTCAGCTTTCAAACAAATTTGATTTTTCCTAAGACTCTCTACATCTTCTGGAACATTATGCCGCTTTCAGTGATTATCCAGCCTTTCTTTTTGAACATGCAGAACACAGATTTATATGAAATTGATGGGAGCACTTGTGATTAAGAGATAAACCCAGGCAAACCAGCTCTTTACAGAGTCTTTGGTTGACCCAAATCTTTGGACAGGTTTGAAATCTGAATCTGAATCTAAATTTCACAAATAACATTTACTTTTTCAAGTGGCTGAGCCAGTGTTCCAGGTTCTGCAAGCACTGGCTCTGAATATCATAGATTGATCCCATCTATCATGGTGGAAAAGAATCAGTTTATCCTTCTATAGAGTATAACCATTCCCAGGTGAAATGGCTGGAAGATCTTTTTAACAGCATAAAGCACAATTTTACATGGAGAGCAAGATTTCACAGCCTACTCTGAAAGTAATTAACAGAAACAGGGTGTAAACACCGGCTTCTGTGCCCTCTGAAGTAAAAAAAATAAGAATTTATGCTATTGACCTTGTTAAGTAACTAACATTTTTCCTCCTCTGCATTAGCTTTTGCCTTCTCCCACAGTTCAAACCCCCCAAGCCTGAGGACGCTTGCTACACCAAAATGTTCAATCCCACATTGAATAAGTGGAATAAATCCAGCCATGCTGCTAAACATATGGTAAGTAATAGCATCATTAACAATAGCATAGTGCACATTTGACAACTGAAGGGATTTGGCTGCTTTGTGCCAGAGGAGTGACAGGAGAAGAGCAGTCCTGGCTGCTCCTGCCATCGTGTCCTGTCCCTGCCTCTGCCCCTGCCTTGCCTGCTTGAAAATTTGAAAGGCTGCCCATCTTCTTAGCAGTGACTTGGGCTCATGTCTTACACTGTCAGCTCTTCGAGGCTCCATTTCACCTTTAAATGTTGCTGTTTATTCTGCACAGGTGGGGACGAGGGTGTGCAGAGGAACAAATAAACGCCCTCAGCATCTGGTCAGGGCGATTGCTCCAGGGTATGCCTTGGCCCTGACTGTCTATTCATGGTGGAGCACTTCTTGTGGCATTCAAACAGACTGTGACACACCAGGGAAGACAGAAGGTCCAGCTATTGCAGCATGGTCAGGACCACGGAGAGTTGGCACATGATGTGTTCTCAGCTCTGAACTAAGAGACCGGCAGCCTGGGGCATGTACGGCCATTGTTGGAATGGTGTGTGTTAATTTTGAACCTATTCAGGGAAAAGCACATCCTCTCCCTTCATACCCTTCCTGACCTGTCCTGAAGGCACAGGTGCTGTTGTGGCAGTGCAGCCCCAGAGGATGTGCACAAGATCCTCCCGCTCCTCTTCCAGAAGTGCTCCTGGTGGCACCCTGCTGCAGGATGCAGCCTTGCTCATGGATTTGTGGGTGCTTTGGCCCCCAGCACCTCAAGTGTCAGTATGGGTTGGCAACCACCCTTTGTTGGCTTGTTCCTCTTGCTGCAGTCACTGGCAGCACCTCATAACCCCTGTTCCCTGCCTTCCCTGCTGCCCTTCTTTCCTGCCCTGCTCTATCTTTGCTTCTCCTCCAAGATATCCTTGACTTGCTGTGTCTCATTTCCCCTTCTCTCCTTATCAGATTTGGAGTCCAGAAATGCATCAGTCCCAATCCCTGCCCATCTCAGAGCTATAGACCCTATGAGTTAGCTCAGTTCTTGCAAGAAAGACCAGACTGCTGCCTTCTGCACCTCAAAGGACAGCTGACACTGGCAAATGTCACTCCCCATCACCCTGGGACCTCAGCAGCAGGGTGCTTTGTGCATTTGTTTCAGAAATGGTTTTACTTTGTACCTCCATGTTGTTGCTGGTCTGGTGCCTCATGAAAACACCCACAGCCCTATAAAACTTCCCCTTTTTCATAGCCAGCTTTGCAAATTCTTTTAGACTCTACCCCTGGAAACAGCAGATGGCTTCTGACCAAGAAGTCATTCTATCAATATAATGCTTAATGCTAGGGGATAAGACTGCTGCTTTACTACGCATCCTGGATGCATAAACCCAGTTCACTTCATCATCTCTGAGCTCCCTTCACTTGCCACCTGTTATCCTGCTCCTGTGGATCAGTGTGCTCCCAGATAATCCCTGTTTCCTGGTGGTGTGACGGGCAGTGCTCACTGCTCACCTGCAGCCTGACCTGGTTTAAGGTGAGCAGCAGGGGCTTCTGCAAATGCTTCTGCTGCAAGAGGTTCTCCCCAAATCTTTGTCTGGCAATACTCATATCCCAAACTTCTGAATTTAAAACCATGCCTGAGTGTTACAGATGGGTCACGGGATCACCCAGTCCCTCTGTTTTGGTACTGTTCTCAACCTCTGCTGGCTGCTGGGTTAATAAAAACACCCCCATAAATTAAATTCTTTTGCTTCTTTATTTTCAGCAGAACGTTTTTTGTATAAATGAACATCACCTTGCAGCATTTGCAATCCAGATATTGGTGCTTTTTGTTAATGAAAAAGAACCCTAAAGTTAATTGACTATAAGGTGATGATATATTAAAAAGTAAAAACAAAGCCAAGAAGTCAGTTCCTGTATTTTGCACTGGCTGGGCTCTTAGAAATGCAGGAAGAGAATAAAGCACAATAAAAAGAGAAGTTAAATGCAAATGTCTTTTTTTTTTTTTTTACTTGAATCATTGAATATGCTCTGAATAATAATCAAGACCAGGACTTTTTAAAAAATAAGACGTTTTAAACAGATTTTTTCAATGCAAAGCCATGCTATGTTGCAGAGGAAAGACACCATTTTACTCATCTAACTCACACTCGTTTCTGAAGGAGTCCATGTGTAGGGGGCAGAGAAAGATACTACCCACCTGCATTTGGAAGACCAAGCACTGGAAGATGTGTTTGGATGTGCCTCAGGTCTGTTTTGACTGTGCAATTTACTGCATGTATATATGAGAAACCAGCACAGAGAGCAGGTAGTGGAAGGGACTCACTAGTAATAGTTGAGAACTATGGATTCTGTGGGCTGAAAATAAAAACAAGATTTATGTGCCGCTTAGAAACAGTGCTTTAGCCAAGGGGGATGGTCAGAGCAGAGGTGGTTGCAGAGGGGTTGTGATTCTCAGCAAGGAATCTGGAATCTGTGGGAACCTGGAATGCACCTCGGGAGCATCAGCAAAGGTGTGTGCGCTTACACGGAGCATCATGTTGGGGAGGATGATGTGTGTAAGGAGTGTTTGTGTTCAGTCACCTCTGTCTGTGCAGCCGTGGTTTGCATGCCAGCACTGCCAGAGGGACCGCGCTTGTTTTGGGAAGACACAACACCACGCGCTCCCTGCGCTTTGCTTTGGCTGACTCGATGGATTTAATGCCGTAATGCCAGTGTCAACATGCCTGGGATTTGTCGCTCGCACTGAATGTTCCTTCAGCCCTCACCCTGTCCTTGTCCTGGTGCGGGAGCCCAGCAGATGGAGCAGTGTTCCTGTTCTGAGGGATGCTGGTGGGGGGTGGGTGCGTGTCTCAGTTCTGGGGAGCGGGGGCCTCATCCGGAGCAGCGCTGTGACAGTCAGTGGGGTTGAGCTGATCGGCCCCTGTGCATCTATAAAATACAGAATAAGAGCTTCAGTATTAAAAAAATTATATATATATGTGAGATTCCCATCTTTTGTGAGGGGAGTGCTCTGAAATATACGTATCTGAGTAACAGAAGAGTTTGTATAGAAATACATAAAAATTTCCAAAGTTTATATACTCTACTGTAGACTGTTTTTACCTGAACTCTAATTTACAGTAGAAACTTAAAC
>VYZQ01054441.1:0-20834 GCA_013400655.1 Mystacornis crossleyi | reverse complement strand
TTTTATGATAATGATATACTTTATTATTTTTAATAAAACACTAGTAGCTGCTGTTAGCAGTATTCCCCCAGCAGCAGCCATGAGTGCTGGCACAAACAAGAACAGAGAGCCCTTCTCCATCTCTTTTTTTTCTTAATAAATAATTGAAGGGGAAAACGAGAAAAATATGGTGTAGTATCCAAACAATAAACAAAAACCAGGGTCAGAAAGCAGGGCACACGCTTTCTTCTCCTTTAAGCCTAACTACCCATATTTTTTTTTCTTGCTGTGACAGAGAAATGTACTCAGCTCTTTTTGTAGTGAATTGTATCTTCAAAAAATATTTTTATATATGGCAGTGCTGAGCTGCATAACAGGTCTAATGGCATATTTTTGTCTGTGTTACTGAGACAGCTCTCCTGCCACACAAAGCACAGCCCTGCTCCAATTACGTACTCAAGGCTGTGCCTGCCCTGAAGTACCTGCTGCTCATCGGAATGGTTGTTGCACCCAGGTAGGTTTGGAATAAAAGAGGTCAGCATTTGGCCCCTGCAAGCTAATGGGAATCTAGCCCTTTGTAGGTTTTCTCATCTCTCTCTTAACTTCACGGATGGGGCAATAGCATCATCTTCCAGCTGCCTCTGGACACTGTGCCGTGCTGTGTTTGTGCACCTCCTTGCTTCCTAGGCTTCCTTGCTTCAGTGCATGTCCTAATTTTCCCCTCTGAGACTGCACTGTTGTGCTCTCCCTCTACAGGGTCTTGCTGTCAGTTTATCTCTGGATACAAGATACCCAGTGTTCAGTGTTAATTCTGCTGCATTTCAAAAGCATTAGAAGTTTTTAGCTGCAAAGCAGACCTAACAGGAATGTAAACAGCTTCCTCTGAACATATTTTTACATGTCTGTAAAGACATGCAAGGCATGTCTGTTTGGCAGGCTTCCCTCCATTTCAGGAGGGCTAAATTTGTCTTCTTTTCAACCACCCTACCTGGTTACACAAGGTAAGCAGTAGAACTGAGCTTTGGATTGTTGTGTTAACCATGCTGTATGCATTTCATTTGCCTGGTGTCTATATTTCTACTTTGTGCCTGTAGCAGGAAAAAAAAAGTAGTCCCTATCACATAATTTCAACTCCTTTTAAAAAATAATGGGAACTGCTTCAAAATCTTAGCTAACACACAGATTTAGACTTTAGTTTGACCTCCTTAGCCAAGAAAAACAAAAGCTGAGAAGGGATTAGTTTTCTGTGAGCACATCAAGGGGCAAAAGCCCAAGCGGATGGGGAAGAGCTGTTTCAGCTAGGGATTATACTAACAGGAGAACAAAGAGGGCTAGATTTGTCCTGAATTAATTTAGGATGCCAGAAGCTCCTTCGTGTCTGGTCAGGGCAATTCTGGGACAACGGCTCAGTAGGAACATCAGGCAAAAACCAAAGCTGGCTTTTTAAAGGAGCATCTTCAGGGTGTGAAAAGGATTGTGAGGGTGAGTCCTGAAGAAGCCCAGACTCACTGCCCAAGGAGTCCTTCACAGTCTACTCGTGCTTATTCACTGTGTTAAAACCATTTAATGCTCCCTTTGGAATTACTCTGAGGTATAGAAAAAAGCATTTCTTGTGGCTGCATTTCTTGGGAAGAGCTACTGCTGAGTTGAGAAGAGTAACCAGCACCTCCCAGGCTCTCTGCCTGCCGCTGTTTCAAGGCTCTTGGCAGATAGGTTGAGCTCATGTTTCTGCTGCATCTGGTTCAGCCCACTGCCTGCTCTGAACCCTTTTTTGCTTTTCAGACCAATGCTTCTGACTTTGAAAGCCACTCTGTCACTCTGTCCTTGCCTCCCTCTCTGGAAGTCTTACCCCATATCTTTCTACTACTCCAGCCCCTCAAACTCACCTACACCCCCAGCTGCCTGTCATCTTCGCAGGAGCCATGATCTGTCTTTGCCGTCTTCAGGAGTCTCATTTGGACTCAAAGCTCCATTCTTTTTCTGCTCCTCCTCAGAGTCTCACCCAGTCTGAGCAAGTGCTGCACATCTGGAATTACTCGATTGCCTTCCCCCCCTGCACTCTGGGCCTGTCTCTGCATCTCCTGTCCCTGTCCTAGAATATCTCACACCTGCTCTCAACAGGGTTTTGTGGACATTAGAGCCAAATTTCCAAATGTGCCTGGTGGACTGGAACATTGTGACATGGTTGTACTTAGGTCAGTGTTGATGACACTTGCTCAGAGCTGCTTTGCTGAGTACAGCCCTGGCACTCAATTTTATTACTGAGTGCTCTGTTTGAAGTTGGGTACAGGAAACGAACTTAAATTACTGGAGTTCTGGGTTTGATTGATGTATTATCTGTGAGAGATGGTCCAATTAGAGTATCACATGTTTCTCTGAGTATCTGTCTTCAATATTTTATCAACTTTGCCAGCAGTTGGAAGCCATGAGAGCAGATGAGGCTTGGTTCAGAGCAGTTCTCTCTAGTCTGATTTGGGCGTATGTGAAAGTAGTGGTTCTCCCTGGTTTCCCATGACTCTGCCAGTGTAGTTGTGCCCTTTAGAATGAATGTGGGAGTCTGTAGGTCAGCAGTGCCCTGGGACAGACCCATGGTTCACCAGCCCATGGAGTAGTGGTGCCACTATGCAGGGCAAAGGGGGACTGTTCTGCAGAAAGGCACTGCAGCAATTCAGCATGCATGCCAGCAGTGTATTCCAGCTTTTTACTGCTAAAATGGGAGGCCAGTCTTATCTGATCCATCTGCTGTCAAATTAATGTCCAAAGCTGCCTTTTGAATTCAGGTCTTTCACAAGGAGCAGCCTGAGTGACAGCTACGGGAAAGAATACAGAGATGTGAATTTCCTGCACTATAACTCTTGAAGACTAAAATAGTTGGTATTCATCGTTCAGCTTAGCTTTGGCAGGGTGCTCTGAAATCCTAAGTTACACAAAGGAGAAATCATGTGTGCTCAGATACACTAGATCTTTTTTTATTGTTATTGTACTAATTCTTCATTTCTAAGCAGCTGCATACTGGGTGCATGCCATTTCACATCCCACTTTACAAGAGAATTTTAAATTATGAAAACATTTTTTGTCTGAAGTTTGGCTAAAGGACATCTAAAAGCTCCATGAGTATTGCTGGTCTCCCAGAGACAGAGTCAATAAACTTCTGGCACTTCGCAAGTACCACAAGATAATATTTTACTTGATTATGAAGTTTGTGCACCTCGCATTAGTAGTATGAATACCTCAGTGGAACAAAAGAACATTTTTAGCATTTCATTTGCATAAGGGCTGAATTTGTTACCTGTTGAATAGGTTCCCTGGGGGTCCTTTGATTTGCTGTGGAGTTCTATATGGCATGGAAATAGCACAGGAGTCAGTAGCACCAGTGGAGTTTGGGTACTTTCTGGCTTGTCAGAGTCTTGTCACTCAAACCCCGTTAACTTCCCCCTGCAGATTAGGTGGCTTTGTGGATTTTCTTCTAGTGTTGCTGATTAGCCAGCCATTAAGTGCAGGGAGAAACCTCTGGTTTCAAGGCAAGTTTCAAGAAAGGCTGTGGACAACAGTGCATTTGGGAGCAGGGTGCTGTGAGCCCTGGTGTCCTGAGCCCACAGACTGAATGGGCATTCAGCAGGTGAAAAAAAAAGTGTTTTGTGGGCCTGTCTTAGAGCAAACTGAGGACCAGGGAGGGAGTTTCTCCATCATGCAAGTCAGTACAGGAAGCAAGTGAGCCCTGGTGCCAGGAGCCATTTAGCAGAGCAGCTATCAGTGCAAGATCCCAGCGAGGATGATGTTGATGGCCTGGGCATGTTCCTCGGCTCTCGCATTCCCACTAGGGCTGTCCAGTATGGCTTTTTTTGGAAATGTGAATATCAAAACACTTTCTTCTATTGCTCAGTGCAATAAGCTAATCACAAAACCATCCTTACTCTATAACTTGCATTAACAACTACTTCCAGCATGGAAACAGTGGGCCCAATTTGTTCACCCATGTGCAAAAAAAAAAAATTCCCATAAATTTATTCAGTAATCTTTGCTACATAAAGAAATGCAATATCTGAATAATTAAGTTTTAGTATTACATGTATAGTTTGGTACTTGCAAGCCTAAAAAAAGAGGAATGTGTTTTGGTGACATAAAGGGGAAGTAATGAAAATTAAGTAGATACGTGCATTTAAAGAGAGTTAGTTAAACTGCATTTAACCTGAGTGTGAACAATCATTCAGAATTAGCAAACTCTTCATTTGCTATAATTTACTTTGAAAGTGGATGAAGGTAAATTGAATTAAGGCCTCTTTAATTTTAAATAGAAGCATCTACATAGTGATGCAATTAAACTAATATGTTCTGAGGGTTAATTTGAATAGCAGATCCAGACTGATGAAAAGGGCTATGGGGAAGTTTCTTAGTTTGAAGAATCCTATTAAGATGGGCACTGGAAAGTATAGGCTCATTTCAGAGGAGGGAAATGTCCTTGGAAGAGGTTCCCCCTGTTCTGAGCCATGTGAGGACTCTTGGACATCACCTGCAAAACCTTTCCAAGCAACTTGTGCCCCTCAAGCTGTGGATCCTCTCCAGCTGTCTGAGCTGTTTGGCTCTGGCTCCTTTCCTCAGTGAGGAGAATGTCTGTGTCATGGGGCTGTATCCTGGGGCTGTAGCTTCAGAAGTGTCTGTGTCATGGGGCTGTAACTTCAGAAGCAAATAGAAACTCAGAGAAGGTGGGTGGTAAGATTTATTTCAAAATTTCACCAAAGTTTGAATGACTGAAAATGTGAAGTGATTATTGTTATCCTTCTCTGGTTCCAGAGTACAGAGTCAATGTTTGCTTTTTTTAGCCAAAGTTCTCTCTGTATTACAGCCCAAGAAGGAACACACAGGTGCAGTGTCTATACTCTTGTAGACTGATAGATTCTTCACACACCTCCCCCCCTCAAAGACTACACTTGTCTTAATTTCCTCTCACTTACACTCAGGCATTAACTAATGCTGACTAACTACAGCCCAAAATAATTATTGCTATCTGTTCCCTTTGTAAATATAACTCCAGTGTTGAGCTACAAGAATAATGACATATTTACAGAAGGCAGCTAATTAAATTGAGCTTCAATTGCTTTCAGTTTGCCAGAAGGAGCCATTTTCACAGCAAAAAATGTGTGCAAGCCTGCATGCTTACCAGGAACAACTTGGTATAACATAATTCAGAGTTCCCAAGACAAAAATTCAGTTCAAGACAAATTTACACTGGCAATAAAAATCTCATTAAGGAAGATATGAAGATCTCTCTACTACACCACGACAGTTAAAAGAAGTTATCATTTTTTTTCAGTTTATTTAAGGAACAGTATATATTTCATTGTTCCAGAGCAGCTGTAATTGCAGGCGTCTTTCAAACACTGCTTGCAGTGATGCATTTGTCTTATGACTGTGACTTCAGAACCAGCCTGTTGATGCATCTTCATTAGGACAGGAGAAGATGCTGAAGTTTCCAAATTGTTCAATCCTCTGGTTCAATTTTTCCCTATTTTTCCAACCCTGAATCCTGGACAGTCTCTTTCCCTGCTATTATTCAGCCACCTGCAAAAACTTCCCGTGGTCACAACTTGTCTCCAAGTGTTTGCACACTTTTGTTCCTTTGAGATGTTTAGTGAAAACTATTCATGAGAATTACAGAGCAGCAGTCCTTTTGCAAATCAGAGTTTGAAAGAACCATTCTCGCTGAAGTCTGTTGTTACCAGTCCCCAGGGTGTTTTCTGTTCTGCAAAAGCAAAAACAAGGGGATTGTTTCAGAATAGTTTTTTCCTCTACAACAAAGAATGTGTTCCTCTTGTCCCAGTGTTCAGATGCAGAAGTCTGGCCCACTGATTGTTATTTACAGTCTTCCTTGCAATAGCTGACTGCATTGCTGGGTGGAAAACGAATTTTCTTCTCCCATCTGCATATCATTTCTCAATTTGTTTTTATCTGTTGGAAATAACAGTTTGGCAGACGTCAGAACTTTTCCCATGTTTAATTAATTCATTTAATTTTGTGGTAAATGAGAATAATGGGGCTTAATTTTGCTATTTATATATTGATTGATAAGTATGGAGATCGCAGGAGATTTAGCTTTACAAACCAAAATTAAGTGACCTCTCCATGAGGATGATTTGGCACATGTCCTTCACTCAGTGCATGGAAGTGGAGATGGCATGGAAGCAGATGTGGCTACACTCAGCTTACAGGAAGATGAAATGTGAAAATTTGTAATGTAAAACTCTATTACATGAATGGAAATTAGTACCAAGTGGGAAACACGACTTGCTGCCCAAAGACTGCTCTGACCAGCTCCCCTCCTGATACATCATTGCTTTCCCTTATTTAATAGGGGATGGGCACTGACGTGCCTCAGAGGGCAGAGGAGCACTGGGGAATTCAGATAAATGGATTTTAGGGAGTGTCTGAGCTTGAAGCTGAGGATAACTGGCTTTACTTTCTGTTTCTGTTTTTGAACCACAGAAGACTTCTGTGCACTTTAGCAAGTTCCTTGGATTTTTTTTTCCATCTGTAGTGTTGCATCTATAATATTTTTGGTCTACCTTGCTTAGTTTGAGTGTCAATTCTTTGTGAAAGTATTTATCATCAAAAGGGTGTAACAGAGGCAGTCCTGGCTTCCTCTGGAGCTTTTGAAACAGGTGGCAAATAACACCACAAAACCTGCACCAGCATCTGGTGGCTGGAGGTTGTCTCTGGTGATCCAGGACCTGGTGGGATGGAGATGTGGTAGGTGAGCCATCACCATCCTGCCTCTGCTGCTGAGTTGGCTTGGAAGAAATTTGGAGTTTGGTTTGCACATTGAGCAAACATGGGCTGAACTGCAGCTTCCTCTCAGGGTGGCTCTGCTGTCACTGCTGTGAATTTGCAGTGGTGGTTTGGCCTCCCCTGGCTGGTGCTGCTGCTGGCCCCACACAGATGGTCAGCTGGGCCAAGGCTCTGGGATGAGACACAGTGGGCTGAACCCAGCAAGAGAAAAGAGCTTTTGTTACCCTCTGCCAGAAGCACTGCGTGTATTTGAGAGACTGGGAAAAGCTACACAAGCTTCTTTGAATTTAACCTCAAAATCTAATTTCAAAGGTAACCGCTTGCAAATTTCCAACTGTCTTTTAGTCTTAGTATTGAAAGCCCCTTGCATTCCCCCAGTGGCAATGCTCAGCAGCCCTTGAAATTATTTTCAGCATGTATTTTAAGTTTCCAAAAAAGAAAGCATAGGGAAAAAAAAATCTAGATTCTCCTCAGTGATGTTGCATCAATACTTGGCTGATCTGTGTAATGCAAAGCACAGCAGAGCAGAGCTGAGCTACCAGTTGCTCGCTAGTGAGAGGATTAGATTCACCTGCAGATGGGCTGGCATAACTTAAGCAAAAGAGCAAATGTGGAGTAAAGTCAAACTTGGACTCTGGGTGAAGGTGATAGAGCTTTTCCTCTGAAGAGCATCTGTTGCACAAACAGTGGGCAGGAAAGCAAAGCAAAAGCCGTTGTTTGGCCAGGTCTTGAAGAGCATTCTGCACTGAGTCAGTGCAGCTTTGCTTTCCTTTTTTTTTACTACTAATAATTGCATTTATGTTCCTGGCCAGCCCAAGTGCTCTGAGGTTTAAATGTGATAATGAAATCCAATCCAAATATACTCACTCTCTCAAGTAGGATGAGTTTAACAAATAGCATCCTCCAAGGTGAGCTGGAGAACAGGGAAACCAAACTGGCAATAAAGAGTTTTCAAAGCCAGGAAATAATATAGCAGTGCCTTTTCCCATTGATATGGGGAAGAGTAGGGATGAGACCCCAGCCTGTGGATGTAGGGAGATAAGTGCTGTGGTCACCCTATGAGACCTGCTCAGTATGGGAGTGGTCCTGAACTACTTGGGGTTTCTTTGAGGCTTCCTCATTGAATGAAGATGATTCAAAAAAATACAGCTGTTCCAGGGGGACTTTGTCAATTATTTTGGTAGTCTACAGAGAAAATTATTCAATCTCATACTTAAATGTTTACATTTATTATCTATTTAACATCTGTTACTGTTGAAAAAGAAATTGTAGCCATGTCTCTGTAAAAGATGAACAAATTTTCCACCATTTTAAATACAGAACAAAAATGTTAGCAGTTTATTTCTGCATTTCCTTCATGATAACTGACAATTTTCCCATCCTCATCTATTATGAAATTTGCAACCTGGCTAGGGTATAATATCATGCTATTATATTAAATTTTCATATTTTTATTATTCTATGAGTTTTAGAATTTACATTGTTACCTTTAGGTTCCTTTTTCATAGTCTGCTCTTCCTTACTGTTGCTATGTGCTCCTTGAGATCATAGCTATGACTTTTCCATTTGAAATTGAATTTTAAAATTATTTTTACAGCTTTCATTTTAATTGTATATTTTCCCTTTTTAATTAAAGAAACCTTCTTTCATGGTTGAAAGGATTTTTTGTTTATTTGTTTGTTTTTCTTGCCTCTTGATTATTATTCACTCAGTTTATTTGCCTGGAAAGCATTTCCAGTTTCTACTTTGCCTTGTTGGTTTTCTAGAGTACCAGCAGTCAGCATTCATGGTCAAGCTGGTATCTGCAGAGCAGAATGAAGTGTGGCCATGACTACTAATAGTGAATCCATGATGAATATTTAGGTTGGTGATTTGTTCTCTTCATCTATTTTTTTATCCAGGAAGACTGACTGCTGAACCACCTCAATGCAACCGCTCTATTTTTTTTTTCTGTTAGAAAGATATCAGTTTCCAAAGTGTTTCCTGAAGTTGAACCCCTGTGGTAATGTAACTTCTTCCTCATCATGGTAGATGTATTTCAGTAGGTCTGGAGGGGTCTCAGAGGGACAGCTCTTAATGCACCATGGTAGCATCCTGTACTAACTAGGTCTTAAATTTAAAGAAAAGCCGCTAATTCTGGTTTCTTTATGTTTAGGAAGCAAATAAAGCTGTTTGAGTCAGGACAGAGTAGGAATTACAGCCATGGGTGATAAAAAGGTAAAAGGAGCAAATTCAGTAAAGGACCAATGAAAGCTATTGACTCAGGAAGGGCCAGTGGCTGAAATTAGCTGGGTTATCCAGCTAAATAAATTATCTGGAAAATCCATCTGAATTAGCTCAAGTTGAGCCGATATCTGATATGTGGGCAAATCACTCTCATGGGTTGGCAGGTGGAAGATGGAGATTTCAGAGACCGTCAGGCCTCCTGGAGGAAGGAGCAGAGGCTGAAGCTTCAAGCACCCAAACGTATTACGCTGAGACTGAGGACGGGGCTGCTTGGGGGGTCAGGTTTCGGCTGTGGGGAGCAGAGCTGGCAGCTCAGTGCTGCTGTCTCACTGCTCTGAGAACAGCGAGGAGGCCGTGCTCTAGGGACCTGCTCCATGGAGCTCTGCAGGCTGGATTGAGCAGGGGAGGGATCGGTCAACTGTAAGAGCTCGCAGTGGTAGAAATGAGAGAGGAAATCATAATTGCAAATAGCAGGTGAAAGCAGCTGAAATTAATTAGTACTGCAGCCTGAGGTGAAGTTGCAGAAAGCTGCACACAGTGCTCTGTGTAACTACCTGCTGATTATCGCAATCTCTTTGTTCATCCACAATTCCTCAGGGCAAATTGTAGCCCCTTCACTTAAGAGTTGGAGGAACAATTGGATTTTGGTCTCAGAATTCTTGTTAACCTGAGCAAGTAAAACATCCATGCTGCTTATTCTATGCTTTTCATGTGCTTGTTGGGTGTTAGTTTCGTATTTTACAAGTGAAGCCAAGAAGAGATGACATTATTTTTTCTTTTCACCATTTTTTTCCATAAATTTATTCTTCATGTCTCTGCAGAAACCAAGTTTCCCTCCTATTGTTCTTGTTATTGGCATTATACATAGATAAAGCAATTTCAGAGAGTATTTCTCCTAGTTAGGCAGAGCAGAGTTCCAATATACCGTGGGCATATCTGTCAACATGATGCTCCTGCCTGTCTTGATTTTCTCAGTTTGCTTGTGGTCCATTTAAAATTAGATTACGACTGATTAGTTCCTGCATTCAAACTGCTTTGAACAATGCTCCATCCATGGGCAAATAAAACTGACGTGACTGGAAAGCCTAAGGGATCAATTCCAAGTATCACTGTAATAAAAACTGTTATTTCCTTAATTTTTTTATTGATTCAGCACTCATTCTCCTGTAATGTTGCTGTGGTAATATTAAAACTCAGTGACTGACATTGGCATCCCATAGAAGTAATTTAAATAGCAGTACCAGGGAAGAAAGCAGGCTTTGCTTTTGCAACAATTTTGCTCAGACTGGCACAGAGGAACTCCCTTGGATAGAGGGAAAAGACTGGGCACCTTTTTCCTTTGAAATATGTAATTTCTGTTTCTCCCAGCCCTGTATTATGCCTGTGAAGCCAACAGGATACCTGCTGTTTCAAAGGGTTCAGCCTTTGAAAGCAGATATGAATATTTGGGTTGTAGGTGGGAACAGGTTATTTGTGTGGGGCACAGAGCTGCTGTCTGTTCAAACAAGCCCCAGCCGATTCTTCACGTAATCCATGATACAAAGCAAATGAAAAGAGCATTCTTGTGAAATTGAAGATGTTTGGCTAATTAATAGTCACAATAGGTGTGCCTCTAATAGGTGGGAATTTCAAAGGACCTCATGAGGATTAGATTCACAGAGCCAGTTAGTAAAGTGGTAGCTGGACGAGTCTTTCAAAATGCCTGGGAGTCCTCGCTTGCCCATGGAAAATAGGATGGAGATTTTGTTACATGCTGTGAACCTGCAAGGTCTGCAACATTGCACTGGTGAGAGGTGTTTCTCAGTCTCTGCTGCCCACGAGGCACTTGCTGGGGGAAGCAAGATAATCCCAGCACCCCAGCTTGGGTTTCTGCCTCCTGTGAGCACGCACAAGTAAAGGAGACTGCTAAAATTGAAATAAAGCTTGAAAGTAGATATATGGGAACTGCAGAGGCTGCTGAATGGGTTCTCTGTCAAGGCAGGTTAGTTACAAATCTGCTCTCATAAGTGTCTCAGAACCATAAAAGTGATGTGTACAGAGTCTGTTTCTGGACTGGGAAAATTTTAATGGAAATAGCCTCCTGCAGGAGGTCCCCAGGGTCTGGCAGAGACAATATTTCATGTTGGGTTGGGCATGAATCTCCAAGACGTTTGTAGTGCACAACTTGGAAACAAAAAACAGGGAAAGTTTGATCAAAACTGTCCAGTTGAGATGTGTTAGCCAGAATGATTCACGGAAGCAAAACTGGGTGTGTTTGAAATAACCCAAACCTGTTCTGTGGCAATCTGTGAAAGAGGACTGGGACAAAGCCTTTGCTGGACTGCGTGCTGGGAATAAAGCCAAAGACCTTCTCCCTTGGCTCAGCCTGATGAAAAAGTAAATCAAACCCACCCCTGAGCAAACAAGAAGCTGAAGTCTGGTCCAAAATCAGCATCTTTGCACCCAAGAGGGGAAGTAACACCTGCTTTGACACTAAGTGGCCGTTACAGCGTTCTGCAAACTGTGCTTGTTGTTGTTACAGATGCCAATTGAGAGTGGAAAAAACATGGCTCAGACCTTAACTGAGTGCATGAACATCCCCTTGAGCCGTGCAGGAACATGGGCATCTTTGCCTTGGTGCAGGAGAAGTGGGAGTGAGCAGGGCCACATGCTCAGCTGACGGAGGGGGACACAGCCCACTCCACCGTCTACCACACCAGGGAAGTCTCTTGGCCTGGGCCCAGTGAGGGGGGAGTGCCCTGTCCCATCACTGCTTCCCAAAGAGGAGGGCTGTTTCCTCTGGACTTGTTTGCTGTTGACTGAAGGCAGGTAGTGGTTTTGTTCTGGTGCAATGCTGAATGAATATTGAGTGTGCCTCTAAGATAGAGTCGTTATTTAGGTGCTCATTAAAGTACTGGCCTTGAAAAAATGTCCCACTGCTAATATCCTTTTCCATCACGGTGTCAGGGATTGGAGCTGTTTAGAGGAAATGCTCTGTGCTCTGCAGCCATCTCTCACCTCTTACCTGGGGGCCACTGGGACCAAGGCTAGGATAAAACTTTTTTAAGCCTAGAGCTAAGAAAGGGCCTGGTGTTAACCGGGCTGTAAATTGATAAGTAACCCTGGCAAAACCCCTCAGCACTTCCAAATTCCAGAAAAGATCCTGAGGCTGTTTTCTCTCTGCCTCTCCCTTTAGTGAGCTGGGGCACTGCTCACTGCTGTGAAAACACACTCCTTCCTCTTACTTTTCTGCCCCACGCCCCACTTTTCCTCCTCATGCTCCTGAGATTCACCTCTTGCTGTACCTGCAGGCTTTGCAATAGGAAGGGGGAAAGCAGCCCTGCCATTCCCACACAGTGCTGTCCGGTGTGCTGGGACAGAGTTGGAGACCCAGGGACACCTCTGCCTGTGGGGCCACACCTGAGCCTGTAACTTGCAAAGCAGCTTGGGGCTGCCTGTGTCCAGTGCTTGAAGGTAACTTCGCAAAAGCCAGCAATGGGTTGCTGAACTTCACTGTCAAGAAATCATCCCTTGTTGCCCCAGTGTGGTTTCCTAAGTGGACACTGGCAGCATTATTGCTGTGTTGGCAGATCCCAACTCACTGCAGTGGGATTCAGGAGAACATCAAGTGTCCATACTGGAGAACCTGTTGGCAGCCCACCTTTCCTCCAGGCGGTGTGCAAAGGCCTGCTGGAGCTTAAATAAATACTAATTTGCAGTAATGATATTTAATCCTCTTCTAACCATAATTTACAGTATCAGATTATTATCATAATATCTTATCTACAGTTCCTAATGCTTTATTGTTATCCCATTAGAGGAAGTTCTGCTGCCAGTGCATATTGTCTATTCCTCTTACAAATGTTCTACAGAAACCTTATTAATTATTAGTCTCGTAAAACACCTGTTAATGCTACCATTTTAATAAATCTCCTCCTTAATTAAATTAGGTTGTTCTGATAGTAATCCTCTAATGTCCACTGCCTTTCTGTTCTCATCACAGTCTGATTGTACAGTGGGAAGCAGCATTCAATTATAATTGATGTAGGTCATAATTCAGAACCAAATTATAACATATAAAGCCATATGATCATTGAGGAATATAATAGATCTCTACACTAAAGTGTCATTTGGATTGATTAGTGCTGTTTCTAGAGCCTTGTTAGAGGTGAGAAAAGGCTTAATTTAAAAGGATCTTTATTTGCTTTTCTTTTTCTCTCTTTTTGTCTTGAATTCATGTACTCTATTTCCTCCTTGATAGGCAGCATGTACTTCAGCTACTCTGGGACAGTGCTCACGACTGCTTTCCCACTCTTTCCCACTGGTGTTTTAGTTCTAAAGCTGAGCTTTTTTTATTACTTTGTAAAGGCAGACCACATGATGATTTTATTTAATGATTCAATAAAACCTTTTCTCCTGAGTTTAGATGCAAGAAATCTTGATGCTGATCTATTACTGCTGCTACCTAAGCATGAACGTACAGCTATATATGATACAGCAATGCTAAAGATATAAGCAAATAATTAAAAGTATATCAGAATGAAGACCTTACCCTGGCTGTAAAGTTGATTAGGCACCAGGAAGGTTTCCCACACTGGGTCCAGGACAGTGCCTCTCTGCTAGGGAATTTCTCAAGAGAAACTTGTCCTGGACCTTGCTGGTGCTCACACAGATCCCGTTTGCCTGAGAGGTCTGGGCACCTCTCAGCCTTGACTGCTTCTCTCCAGCTTTCTGAGCAGAGACGTGGCATGTTCTATAGGATTAGTGGTGATCTCTTATCTTACAGGAAACCCTAGGACAAAAAGCAGAACTTTCCCAGGACCATGATGAGAACCTGACTCTCAGCTCTCCAGATCTTTTCTGCTATTGGGAAAAACCCCTGTTTCAATTGCTTCACTGCCTGCCTCCCCTCCCATCATCCTCATTTGCCTTCATCATGACAGCTACAGTCATTTATTGCCCAAGAAAGCAACATAAAAAAATGTTATCTGTGGTTTTAATTGATTTTTATGTAGTTCAGAAGATCAAGTCCTTTTCAGGGTCTTCTCCTTTCCATGTGCCCATCTGTTTCCTCCCTACCAGTCCTCCTGTTCTCCTGTGGACTTAAGTATCTAGTCCCTGTGGATAGTGCTCACTACCCTCCTCAGTAGGATATTGGCTTCTTCTTGCCCCATTTCATGAGGTGGATCCCATCTCTCCGCAATTACCCTCATTTTTCAAAGAGGATACCCGTGGCTGCAATTTCTGAATCATTTGTGTAATAACCAAAGGATGCTGTGGTTACTTTGTATGTGATCTGATCCTTAAAAAAACTCCCTTGCATTCTTCTTTTTAAGACTGAATTACATACCAAAAAGGTTTTGGAGAGAAAAAACTACAAGCTTCATTTGGATGATGCCAAAATGAAATATTTTTACTTTTTAAGATGAAACATTTTGGTGTGTTTGGATTATTTGCCTTGTGTTTTCCAACAATGGAAGTATTTTATGAATTTTTATTCCACCTTTGCTTGTAGCTTGCTGTAATTGTGTTATTTTGATTCTTTCCACAGTATTGGCTTTGGTTGCTCATTTGCTCAGTTCCAGATAAATCAGTTAGGTTTCCATTCCTGCCCCATGTGTTATCGACAATATTTAAGGTATGGGTACATAAGATGAGTACTGCAGTCACAAGTCATTGAGAATAAAAAGTAAGTGGAAATCCATGGAAAGGAGCTGTGGGATTTGAACTACTCGGGAGGGTGTGACACAAGTAACTTGCAAGTGATTGAAAAGCCCCATGAGCAAATTAAGGTGTTGGTTTCATATAGGTTTGGTAGCTCTGACCGAATTACAAGTCATTGTCTGGCATTTTTCTATGGCCAGAAATGTAGCCGTTGCCTGCTGTAGGCCTGCAGGAATTTTTAAGGATCAGAGTCTGTGGCAGAGGCTTCCAGTGAGGCGTTGGCTCCTGGAGTACATGGTGGATCTTCCTGAGGGAAAGAGAAGGTACCTCTTCCTCTGTCTCATGCTGGGCACCTGAGCGGAAGATCCCTCATTCACTTGTGCACAACGTGATAATTGAGAGGGAGTTTCCTGGAGCTGAATGCTGCCTGCCCAGGGTCAGCAGCTGCTCTTCCATCTTGACTTCCTCTGACATCCCACATGAACCCCCAGCATGGAGCTGGAGGGAGTCCTCCAAGCTGATGAGCTTTTTTGTTGCTAAGAGACGACTTCTGGAAGAGCAGCAGTCATCAGCTTGTTGGGAGTGGATAACAAACTGTGATTTAAGGTAGTTTGAAAATACTTCTACTTTCATGTGTTAACTACAAACAGAAGGAAATTACCCTGAAATATGGGGTATTCTGGTTGCTCTTGGACCATGGAGTTGTTTCAGCCATGCAAAGTATGTCAGAGCCCAGCATTTTCTGGGTCCTATCTCTGCTCTCCACCCGTCACACAGAGACATGCAGAGACAATTAACAGGTCAATGTGGTGCTGCTCAGAAGCAGTGTAGGGCCCAGCCTTACTGAACTTTGGCAGATGAAGCATGTCTGCTGAGTTATAGTCCTGCTAGAGAGATTCATCGCTCTTGCTAGGAGATAATGTGTTTCAGGGTATTTTTTGGAATGTCACACATCTCTGCTGGGAGAGTGGAGGCAGGGCATGGAGTCACTCATCCCAAGCGCACTGCCAAATAATCACCCTCCCCAAGTAATTCTTTGGACCGTTTAACATCAAAAAAATCATGCCTGTTAGCCCTTTGCAAGAAACATCGCAGGATTTGTGCCTTGTGAGGCCTCATCCTGCGCAGGAACACCTTCCTGGCTGGTAGGAAGCCCCTTGGTCAGTGCAGCATCTTCTCTCTCCTTCATCCCCGTGGTGTTTTAGCACTTTGGGAGGGGAGGGGAGGAAAGGGGAGGGGAGGGGCTGTCTCCAGATGACCCGTAGGACAGCACTGGCCCCAGAGCAGCACAGAGCACAGCACAGAGCAGAGCTATGCTTAACAGTGAAGCGCCTCTCCTGTGTCCAGTCACTTGCTGCACATTAGTGGGACGTGGTGAAAAATTTATGTACAAATTCTCTGCCTTCAGATCAAACAGAAATACCATTCTGTCAGAGAAGTAGGCCTCAACAGAGCTGAATGGTTCAAAGAATTGTTCCTATCAAGGCTGATAATCTTCCCTGGCGATAACACAGTGGATTATACAGCGATTGGATGTTTAGAGTACGCTGACCTTAATCTCCCTTGATTCTGGTTTTCTTTCCCATCTGATAATAATGGAGAACGTACAAGTGCCATAGAAGTTTACACACATCCTGCCAGACTTTGCAGATGGCTGATACAAAAATCGGAGACAATGCTACAATAATTCAAAAGCCCACAAAAAATGAAACTGTGTACTCAGCTCCTTTTGTGAGGCTGTGGCTAAGGAACCAGCCAGCCAGCCTGAAATGGACCATATAAATATAAGTAGATCTTATTAAGATCCTGTGTGACTGTTAAAGCATCCTCAGCCATTGCTTCCAGCTTAGTGTCACTGCTAATGGTGAAGAGAGGAAGAGATTAGTTTAGGCTACTTTGAGACATCACAGATATATGTGGGAGGCATCCTCTGTTTCTTGAACTTGTATTTCACTGACCTGCTATGTGACGAGTGGAGTGCCAAAAATACAGAAAAGTTGGCACATAAAATCCATGTCTTCTCTGTCTACTCTGTCTACTCTGTCAAGGCTAAAAAAAAAAAGTCCTGAATGAGCCTTGGAGAGTCAACAAATCACTAAAATAGCAGCTAAAAGAGGAAGTTCAGCATGAGTTCGAGTCATTAAAATTCCGTCTAATGTATGCTCTCGCAGACCAGTGGGCTGAGCGTGATCCCGAGGAGCAGAAAGATGTGTGTGAACTTGTGGGCAAGGAGAAAATGGACAATGTTGATGTTGCTGACCTTCAGTGTGGAAGCCTGATCATTCCTGTCGACTGATGGCTGTGTGGGAAGAAAAGGTCAATGGAGCAGGTCTGAGCTGGAAATGGGGAGAAATGAGCTTTTGCATGGCTTTCTTGGGCAAATCCCCACCTGTGTGGAGAGCGTGGCATATTTATGTCCTGGACTTTTGCTGGTACTTGCACAAGGTCTCAAGGGGAAGGCAACTAGGTAAGGGAATGGCTGTGGCGGAGTGTAAACACAGATTCTTCATTTAGGAAGCACTCTTTCCTAACGGTAATATTTGGCTAAAGAGCAGACAAGGCCTATTAACTGTGAATGTGTTCTCTTTATGTTCTTCCACACAGGCAATATGGGGGAATAAAGGAGACTTAAACCTGCATTGTCCATGTTAGCCACATTTCTCATTGCCTCCAAAGGGAGTTTTGTTCAGGAAGTGCAAAGCAGGCCTGGTAAATATATTTCCATTTATTCAGTAGCTCTGAGATTGAAAATGATAGAGACTGCGCTAAAGAAATACCAGGGGTATCTCATATCCATGTGTTGCTTCATTAAACATCTGAAAATGGTAATGAAAAAGCAGAGATTGCAGAATGAGATTAACAGGGAGCAGGATGATAACATGAAAGCCTCTGTCCTCTGCTTGTACAATACACATGTGGTCAGAAAAATAAAGGCAGCAAACTATCTTACTATGTAATAGACAAGGATTTTCATAGCTGTTATTTGGGATGCATGGAAAGTAGAAAATGGCTTTACACAAGAGAGTCCCTTGTTAACTTTGGATATGTGATATGTGAATGTATAACTGAGAAAAAAAAATCATCTGGTTTCATCCTTATTGTCAGGCAATATTTGCATTCAGAAGCTCCAGAAGTAACATTGAATAGCTAAGAAATATATGACAAAACATTGTAAAGCTAACTGACATTGTGCACAAGAAAATTAGTTTCCTTTTATTGCTGTTTTAAGTAGAAAATATTTGATCAATCTTGGCCCTCTCAATAGGCCAAGAAGAAAGGTGACTAGACCACAACTGCCTGTGAAGCTGCCTGAAGGCATGACAGCTGCTGGAGAAAGGGTTGCTCTTTCTTACTTGCAGGGGTGTCAGGTGGCAGAGGTGTCTCTGCCACAGGAGAGCAATCAGTAACAGCAGCACCTTGGGACCATGCTGTAAGGACTGGGGTTTAAACCAGTTGCCCATTGTCCTTCCCAGTCCAGTGCTGGCATCACCCCTGGAGCAGAAATCCCCTACCTATGGCACTCTCATCCCCCTGCCCCTCTCTGCAAACTTCTGTGAAGCTCTGGAAGGTGCATCACCTCGGGAGCAGAGGTAGGAGCAAGAGTTGGACCTGTTGTGGAGGCTGGGGTGAAGGGACCTGCCCAACCCTTGCCTGTGTGTGGGTGACTTGTCTTCAGCTCAGCTCAACCTCCCAGCACTGCCCTGATGGTTCCTAAACCAGCCCTGCTGTGGTGGAAATTCTCCTAAAAGGCTTTTCCAATAAGGGAAAATTTGTAATGTAAATTCCTACTTCAGAATCACTTTTTTTTTTTTTTTTTAGATTTCATTTTCTTTAGGGACAAAGGGGTATATGCTTTGGCTTGTACTTGTTTGTGTCATTCAGTCCTGAGGCAGACAATGAAAGGTGTAATTCCAGCTGTGTGATCTGCTGCCATCCATCCACCTCACATTCCTGGTACCAGATCTCCTGAGACAAAGCACTCCTCAACCAAATTCAAGCCCAGCTCACTTGCTGGGAAAGAGACCTCCTGCCATGCTTTTTTGTCCCCCTGAGTGGCTGAGCTGCCAAACCACAGGGAGCAGACAGGGCAGGAGGAGCCCAGCCAGCTGTGGCAGGTCAGGTGTTTGGTCACCCAAGCCTCACCTTCTGTCCAGGTGGGCTGCTGCTAATGCTGGGTCTTGTCCTCATTATTTCCATGTGTTCCTCACTAGTTGTCATCAAGGGCTTTGCCTTTTCATTTTGACTGTTTAAAGGGCCTTTTAAAATTAGGTTTTTGATGCATTTGTGTCTGTACAGCATTTCACAAGTTATAGTGGTTTCCTGAACCCCTTTGGTTTTTGTTGTAATTCTGTAATTACAATGATGGAGAGGGATTCTCCAGGAGTTGCCAGCCTTGCCAGTGTGTCCCTGCTGGTGGCACCAGACTGTGGGCTCTGGGCACATGGTGGCACAGAGGGTAAGAGCAGGAAGGTGAAGATGAATATCTCTATCCTTGCACTACCATCCAACTTGAAAGCAGGCTGGGAAGTAGCACATATCCCAGTGACAGTGAAGCCTGAAGCCTCTGGTGTCCAGATGCATTAGAGCCTAAAGAGAGCTGAGCTCCCTAATGGACACATGCCGTGTTTTTGAGCATCCTGCATCTTCTGCTGATTGTCTGCTGTTGAGTCCTCATTTCCAGCTGGGCTTTCCACTGTATGCCAGCAGTGGCTCTTCCAAACTTCCTTGATAGTGTCTGTGCCTGTTGCTCGGTGCCTGAGTGATGAAATGGAAGGCAGCAAGAGTGACAAAGATTAAATGAACAGCGAGAGGAACCTGAGCTAAATTTTGGGAGGGTAATTAGTGGTGCCAGTGGCTCCAAGCAGAATAAAGGGGTTTTCTTTCTGCTATTATCTGTGTGGCACTGGGGAAAAACCAGGCAACTCCCTCCTGATTCTTCTTCTCTAATTAAATGTTGGGGGGTTTTTTTGTGTAAGGATTGGAATATATGAGGAAGTGATGAATTAAACGTCACGAATTCCCCACTCTGTGCTCATGCTGCAGCAGGAAATAGATTCTGCATCTCATAGTGAGGCCAGTGAAGAAACTGCTCCTTTCCCATTGCAAACAGCAGCTTGTGGCACTTCCAGCCTGGAGGCACCCTGCCAAGTTTGCTGTGCCTGGGGACAGTGGCCAGTGTGAGCCAACTGGCCATGGGATGTAGGAGCCATCCCTTGGGTAAAGGCAAAATAAATGCTCTGAGTGGCACAGAGGTCTGCTGGCATGAGTCCAGGAGGGGAAAGCAAAGGAATTACCTTCTTCCAGCATTGAAAAAGCAGTAGTAGAGCTGCTTCAAGCAGTTGCTGCTGCCCCTGGGCTGCACTGGCCTCTTTCCAGGACACAGCATGGAAAATGCAGCTGTTCTGCCCAACTGCGGCAGCTTCAGCTTCTTTCTGATGGCTTCTCCCCCACATCCCTTGTGGTGGGCTGGGGAGCTGGGACGAGACTGGCAACCCAGAGGGATGGAGCAAGAAGAAATTGCATCCATCAGCCCCCCCAGGGTATGACATCCCTACTGGGACAGCTCCAGGAGACCATTCAGGGGCTATAACCAGGAGATATCACCCTCTGCTCCCAGCACTCCTCCTGAGCACTGTGAAAATAACAAATGCACTAAAGCAAAATGCATGCAGACTAAAAAGGAAATGCCTCAAGATGATCCTAAAGGATTTTTTGGAGGTTTTCTCTGAAACACAATGTTTTTATATATTTTTTGAAGGCTTGGTTAGATTGAAAGGGAAAAGGGAGGTTGTTTTCCTGTGGCTTGGAGTCAGTGTTCAAAAAATATAGCTGTAGGTAAAAAGTAATTGCAAAATAAAATTAAAATCTGCTCCTCAATGCCAAAAGAATGCCAAAATGGAACTTCTTAGGTTTTAAGACCACGTTTCAAACCTGACCAAAACAACTCAACAGTTCAGTATCATTTTCAAATACTTGAGTGAATCCAAATCTGTGTGTTCTAGAGAAAATGTTTTCTTTCCAAAAATGTTTTCTTTCCAAATCTGTGTGTTCTAGAGAAAATGTTTTTTTTTCCAAAAAGTTCATTAAGCTCTCCAAAAACATCACCTCCTCGCCTGTCCTTGCAGTGGAAGGAATGGTTTGTTAGTATCCTTCTGAAGGATTTTTTTATTTTAATAAGTACACCTGTCATGGGTTGACACCCC
>VYZQ01054439.1:361-23319 GCA_013400655.1 Mystacornis crossleyi | reverse complement strand
ACAAAACAAAACAACATCAAAAAATCCTACCGCCAAAATTAAGGGGGGAAAAAACCCCCAACCCTGAGCAATACGTATTTAACTCTTCCCTGCACACCCAAAGTTGCTAGGGAACGAGGTGGCCTCGCAAACTGCCACCACAATTACATTTACAAAGAGCTGACAAGGGCTGACCTTTGCCTACTCCTTCCTGTCTGCCTTTTACCAGGCACGGGAGAGCCTGGTGGCTTGACAAACACATCTGACGGGCACGCTTGCAGACAGCAGGTTGTCTGCAGGGCGAGCTGGCCCTCTCCTGCCAGCCCGCTAAGAGCCAAAGCAGCTTTTCTGAGCGCCACGACTGTCATCGCTGAGCTCCTCCAGGAAAAGGTGGGCATCCCCTCGCTGAGCTTGCCCCAGCTTTGGAAGGATGAAATTTGTTTAGCAGTTTAAAGCCCGGAGCTCTCGGCCCGACCGAGGAGTCCCGTGGCCAGCTCTTGATGGAATTGCGGCATAATTCTGGGAAAAAAAATTAAATCGGGGCTCGTCTTGCCAAAAGCACGCGTGCAAAATTTGCCAAGTGGAAGCTGTGAGTTTGTACAAAGTTGCAGGGGCTGTAGATGAATATTCCTATGTGGAGGTCATACCCCAAATTCCACGAAAATCCTAAAAAAACCCTAGAAATCTGCGTTAAAAACTTGTGCGTGTCTAATATCATCAGCTAAGGAATTCCGTGCCATTATCTGTATATTTTAATAATTGCAACTTTCAATGGTAGTGACATAAAAACAATTACTTTTTGAAATTTCTCCCTGTATATGCATTTGAAACTACACAGCCATTAAAAACAGTCTGTCGAATTAAAGGTTGTGCAATTAATTAAGTGCAAATCCTGTAAAACTGGACCAAGGAGAAAATTCATCAAATGGGTGAAATATGACCTATCTTGTCCAAAAGACAAATATGTTTAAACAAAATATGAAAATTGATGACAAAATTACTGGTAGCAAAATGCACACAGAGCAAATATGAGACAGCTGTACTCGGCTTCAGCACGGGAGGTTCACCCTCGCGGAATTTGTGATTCATTATCTCCACTGCCTTGGAAAACTTTTCCCAGTTAATCTCCAAAGTACGGCCTTTGTACCTACGATAATAAAAATTCTCTATAAAATCACATCTAAGTGTTTAGCCGTGATTTACTGTCCCTTGCCACAATCGGATGAAATCTGTTCTCACTGGGTGTGGGTATCCAGCAGCAAGGTTCCGCTCTGCCACCAGGAATCTCTGCCTTTTCCAGCTGCTGCTTCCAGCCCTCACCCCTAAGGNACCCAGGACACCCATCCTCTGCTGTGACCCACGTGGGGACAGCCCCAGGGGCTCTGGCTCTGCTCTGCCCCGGCCACTGGAGATTCCAAGGGAGACTTGGAGGTTGTAGCAAAGTGGGGAGTGGTCTCTGCTCCCAGGGAACAGGGACAGGAGGAGAAGGAACGGCCTCAGGAACANGGAACATTGCTAGAAATGGTAACAGAATACCAGGTAACCCAGGACACCCATCCTCTGCTGTGACCCACGTGGGGACAGCCCCAGGGGCTCTGGCTCTGCTCTGCCCCGGGCACTGGAAATTTCCACGGGAGACTTGGAGGTTGTAGCAAAGTGGGGAGTGGTCTCTGCTCCCAGGGAACAGGGACAGGAGGAGAAGGAACGGCCTCAGGAACAGCCTGGGAGGCTCAGGTTGGACACCAGCAGGAATTTCCCCATGGAAAGGGTGGTCAGGCCTTGGCAGGGGCTGCCCAGGGAGGTTTGGAGTGCCCATCCCTGGAGGTGCCCAAGGAAGGGCTGGAGGTGGCACTCAGTGCTCTGGGCTGCGGACAAATTTGGGATTGGACACCGGCTGGACTCTGTGACCTTGGAGATTTTTTCCCCACTCAGGGATTCTAGGATTCTGTGTCTTCTAAGCACCCAAATTTTTTCTGCCGTGAAGGAACGGAGTTCCCTCAGCTGTGCCAGCCATCAGACTGGATGTCTGGGCCTCGTGGAAGCCACATGGACTTCACACACCATGTCCTGCTCACCACATTCTGGGTGACCATATTATAAAAGGTTTTACTCTCAGAAAGACCCCAACCTAAAAATAAGGCTTTTTCTATTTTACCCGCAGCAGCCCACTGGCAGGGAGAGCTGTACTTGAAGGTACATTTTCCACATCCCAATAAATGGTTCTAGAAATAAGGCATCAGTTGCCTCCTCTTGCCAGTTTTGGGCACAATTCCCCCTACACTCATTTCCTGATGGGCTGCAGTTGGAAACCAGTGGCATACTGGGGAGCAGGATTTCCCCAGTCATGTTTAATTTAGTGCTTAATATTAATTAGGTCAGACAAAAATAAGATACAGAGTGAAGCATAGTTGTCATGGTTGTCTAAGAACCATATTAAGAGACAAAATTCAAGGATCCATAGAATATTTATGTTCCATGAAGCAGAAAAGCTCACAAAGATGGGCGGGGGAGAGTGCAGCCGGGCTGGACTTTGCCATGGGCACAGGAACATCTCAAGAGTTCACGAGTGACATTTTTAAGGAGACAGAAGTGTCTTCCTTCACCAAACCAAGGCGCACAGAGTGAACCCTTTCCCCCGCTGCTTCATTTTCCCTTGCAGCCCGGTAGGACCCAGCTGTGCCCGTGGGAAGCCAGGCACAGACAGGGAATTCTGCCAGGGAACAGCGACTCCAGATCTCCTCTGAGAACATCCCTCAAACACGGCCGAAACGAGACCAACTTGTATTTCCTCGTGTGTAATCTCCAGGTGGGCATGGAGATGGAATTCTGCACGCGTTGGAATACGTGTGCTTGGCACCACAAGCGGGTTTAAGATGTCACAAATCTGGGGTTGTTTAGCCTGGAGAAAAGGAGACTCAGAGGTGACCTTATCTCTCTCCACAACTCCCTGAAAGGTGGCTGCAGTCAGGTGGGGTCGACCTCGTTCACCAGGCAGCGACTGACAGAATGAGAGGACACAGTCTCAAGCTGTATCAAGGGAGATACAGGTCGGATATCAGGAAAAAGTTTTTTACAGAAAGGGTGATAAAGCACTGGAATGGACTGCCCGGGGAGATGGTGGAGTCACCATCCCTGGATGTGTTTAAAAAAGCCTGGATGTGGCACTCGGTGCCATGATCGAGTTGAGGTGTTGGGGCACGAGTTGGACTTGATGATTTGAAGGTCTCCTCCAACCCAGACATTCTGTGAATTCTATGAATTCTGTGAATTCTGTGAATTTATCAAAATTCAGTTGTGAAGGGGATGGTGGAGAAGGGGCGGGCTGCAGGCAGCGCCAGGAACCCAGCCTGTTATTTTCATATTAAAATGCAATGGTGCCATTAAAGTTAAAACCACTGTTAAACTTGATTGAGTAAATTAGTTAATTAACCACAGTATCTAATGCATTCCTCCGAGGCATACCTCAGTTCCTCCAGACAGAATTCCAGTTGTACATTATTCTAGTTGTGAATTTTACTATGATTACCCTCCTGGAGTGGCTCCCTGTTTGTCAATGAAGAATGCAAGCTGTCTTTTGAATCTGAGATGATTAAAATTTAGCAGTGAAAAATGGATATATTTCCTATTTAGCTATTTTCTTTCAGGGAGTTTCTCACATTTTGTAAATTCTTCTTACTCCTTCTCTGTCCGTTGTTGGAAAAATTTATATTAAAGTAAGTTGAAGGTGGAATATTTTGGTCATCTCTAGTTAGGACTGAGTATGGAAAAAGTAGCAGAGTTTATAAAGAACTCAAAAGGAAAGTTAACTAGGATAGATTTTCCTGAATATCACTCTTGTATTTAATAAGATAAAATTTTCTTCAAACACCTTTTTGCAGGAAAAATGGCTGCAGAGCTGGGATCATGAATTTTGCATCTCCCTACCTAATTTACAGATAAGGTAGGCTAAAACACAGATATTCTGATACAGAAATACCACTTGGGCAGGAAGCTGCCTCATTTGGAAATGTGTGTTAATAAAATATATCTATCAGGGTAGCAGACAGTGAACTGAGCATGTTTTCCTTCAACTCTATTTTCAAAAGCTGTTGGAGGAGTTATCCTGTTGCCCTAAGCATCCCTATAATCCATTCCTAGAACATTTCCAGAAGAAATTTAGTTTTAACTGAAATTTTGAAGACTTAATTCTTTCCTTCCATAGAATTGCTCCAAAAGTTTCAATCAAAATACAATTTACACCAAGAAAACCCCAAAAGAATTGTTTCCTCACATTCCTGCCCATGTTTTTCCACGTTTCCCAACCAGACCAGTAACATCACAAGGTGTTTTGAACATCCCAACATCTTTTTGTCACAGGTCCTCTACCTTTGACTTCTAGAGCACCAAACAAGCGACCAACCCCGTTTTTATATTTTTTAAAGCCCCACACTTCCACTGAGATGTTCTCCCCAGCCTTCACTGCCTTGGGAAATGCTTCATTTTAAAAACATGAGAACAAAATTATGGCAATTCCCTTATGAAAATATGGCCAATTTTCTGCTTTAAGCAACGTAAAATTGATCTCTCAAGCTCCGTTTCACGTGATCTCTTTGTAGATCTTCCTGCTTTTCCTCTTCTGCCACACCCAGTAATGAAGATTCCCGAAATGACCTCTGCTTCCCTTTTATTTTCATTTTTCCAACAGATATGACATTTTGGGAAAATCGCTCTCTGTGTGTGGGTGACCTCAGTGCGAAGTGCAGATGTGACAAATCTCAGCCTTTATCTCCCAAATACCCCAGAGGTCACGAGCAACCTGAATGACAATAACTCAGATTTCCATGTTTTCTACCCCTCTGTCTCCATTTCCCAAACAGCGCCCAAACTTAGCATCCACGGATTCTGTATCCTACCTATCACGAAAATGCTATATTTCCATTTAATATAAGTTTCTTTTTTCATTGTCTGCTTGATACAAACAAAGGATTTTGCTGAAGGTCAAGGTATTGATTGGATCCCACCCAAGGGGCTCGTTCCCATCCAGTGACAGATGCAAGGGACCTGTGGGATAACGGACTCGTGGGAATGGAAAGGACAGTGGGGTGGGATGCTGCTATTTGCTGCAAAAATTGTGGCATTATTGAGTTATTGCTCCTTTCTCCCTTCTTGAGCATAAAAATGAAGAACATTTTTGAAGAAAGAGAACACACGAAGACCTTGGGGGTGTGAGGTCTCACCATGAGACCTTTAATTAATAAAGAAGTGAAAATACTTGACCATTTTCCGTGACACGCACTCTGCAGGGAAATGTTAAAGTTCTGACCTCCTATCCAAATTCTTCCTAAAATTAGAAGCCTTGTAATGACAAGGTTGGGCTGAGCTGAGTGAGGAATTTACTGAAGAGGAAACTCCTTCTTGAATAATTAAGTAACTCACTTTTCTGTCTGTGTCTCTCCTTTCCCCATCAGATTCCTGGGATGTGGAAGGAAGAGACATTCTCTTTCCACTCCTGATGAGATAATACTGATGATCTAAGGAATTTCTTGCTACTCTTCTGTATTTAATAAAGCATCCAAGATTAGTGGTTAAAGTCAGCTAAATTTACCAAATTACAGCACGTAATTGATTTACTGATAGGTAGGCATGACTCAACTTTTACTCAGATCTTTGACATAATAAAAAAAAAATTAATTTATCCTGTCATTACCAAAAAGTTGTGTTACATTTTTAAGTGAATTCTATGAAAAAAAAAAACAAAAAAACCCCCAAACTACTACAATATCGGTGCTGTTCCTTGCACATTTATGGTCATGACTTTTCAGAAGCATGCTCCTGGATTTCTGTATTCTGTATTCAAGGTTTCACTGACTATAAAGAGTGTATCAGCAAGGAAAGCTGGAGCTGTGATCAGAGAGGACGCAGAGATGTGTAGTGAAATTAAAAAAAAAAATTCAACTGCTCCTAATGCTGGTGGCTCAGTGGTAAAATCAGAGTATATACAACAGCACAGATCCAGTGCTCCACACTTCTAAATAAATGCCTCTGTGTTACTTCATCTTAGCAGTTTAGGAATGTTGTGTGCTCTGTAATTCCTCCCTCAGCTCAGTCCATCCTCTTTGTTGGACAATTTGGTTTCCTCTCTCCTGGTCCTCAGCCCTCCCAGCAGCTTCACTGTAGGTCAACACAGTGAGCCAGGTGCCTTCAGATCTGGCGTCCTCATTTGCTGTGTGTGTGAGCAAGCTTTGTCTTCTTTTAATTCTTATTTTTAGCGCAGCCCCTGCCAGCTGCTCTGCCCTCTCTTCTGGAGCTCCCATAACCAACTGGCTCAAACACAGAACTCTCGTGTTCTCCCCGAGGCGCTTCACCCCTCTTTTGTCACTGCCAGCTCCTCCTCCTCCTCCTCGTTTTCAGAGATTTGGTGTTTCCCACTCCTTCCCTGGGGTCTGCCCTGGTGCTGAACCCCGGTGAGCAAACTGGGAAAGGCCCTGATGCTCCCATCCTCTCCTCTGGCTGGTGCCGAGCCCTGGGACCTCGCTCTGCTGCACGCAGGGGTCATTGCAAAGTCAGTAGCCAGGAAAACTCTGTTAATCCATTAGAGCCTTCCGAGTTTACTACCTGAGAAATTCCACGCTCCCCGGCGCCTCGGAGAGCTGCTCACCCTGCGTTGCGCCACCTAATAGCATCCTCAGCAGGAAATACATATATCTGACTCCAGCTCTCAAACACGGCCTTGGAAACACACAAAACTGCTGATTTTCCTGGGTTTCCCTTGTGCCAGCACTCGGGACTGGGTGCAGACTTCAGTTCTATCCATATTAAAATCCAGTTTTGTCGTAACGATATGTCAAAGCCGGCACTGCAGGGATATGAGCTCCATAATCAAGTTTATCCTAAACAAGTTTCATAGTTTTAACGGGTATTTATCAATGGTTTAAAGAATGATTGTTTTCCAATTTAAGTATCTACTGTAGCTCCAAGTAGCAGTTAACTCTGGCTCAGGGAAATGCAAATTTTGTGAAATCCAATCCATCAAACAGAAATTTTCCTACAAAAGGGTTTCGCAGAAATAATAGCTGTCAGCTAACAATTAATGCACCCAACATGCTTAAGTACTGCACTGAACTTTAATGAAAGGTTACCGAGTCTGTTAAATTGCTTCATACCTTGTAAGACTAAAGTTAAGCAAAAATTAACATCAGTGTTCTGGGAAAAGAGCATGCAAACAAAATTCACCTTAATGACGGGGGAGCGTAATGTTTTCACGGAATATTTTGAACTATGATTCCATTAGAACACTGTCAAAACCAGAAAATTTCATGTTCAGAACAAACATGCTTTGGGATTTCATCTGCAGCAACTCCGCAGCGAATGGGAGCATCCAGGAGTATCCATCACATGCAGTTCTCCTTAAAAATAAGCACAGACACACCCTGCAGCTGTGCTTTTCAGGATTTACATTGCTCCTGGCCCTTGGATTCTGATAAAGGCTCATTCCAGCAGCTGGGAAAGGCCATTCCAGAGCGAGGTGCTGCACCCAGCACCCCGTTTGGCCGGTGGCTGATGGTGTTTCTGGCTCTCTCAGCCCTCTGAACGCCAGGCACTCTCCTTTGCTGAGTTCTTATAAACATTCCCACACTTTAAGTAATGCTTGGCAGCTTTACTACTGTTGTCAGGAACTAAAAGGTGCAATAACCCCACACACAATACAAAAGATCAAACCAGCAGATCATAACTCATTCCCAAAGGGCAGCCCAGTAAAAGTGATAAAGGAAACCACACTCCAAGGACTTCCTCAGGCCACTGCCCTGGATCATTAGGGCTACTGATACTGCTCATCTCCTGCCAGGAGCACACAGCCTGCTCCTTCCCCGAGCAGCCCCAGCCCTGGCTCTCCCCACTGTTATCCGCAGGAGCAGAAGGATCCTGCTCACATGGACAGCTGCTTAAGCACTTTGGTATCACTCTGCACCCTTATTATCCATCTTTTAAGTGGGAATATTTCAAAAACGGGGCTGGACGTGTCTGTGTGGGCTGCTTGCTGTGACTGCAGTTTGGGAAGGGCAGAACCAGTCCTTCCCCTTCTGCTCTGTGAGGGCTTTCAGGAGCTCAGGGATGAGTTACACACACACACATCTATGGTGGAGGTGGTTTGAGGGTCTCAGACGCAGACCCAGGCAAGTGCAGTCACGATTTTGTCCTGTCTGATGAACACACAGTGCTCACCTTTGTTACATCCCCAACTCGGCCTCTGCCCTGCACAGGGGTGGGATGAGCTCGCATCTGCACCGTGCACAAACTTTTGTACTCGTAACCATAAACGGAGCAGCCCACGGAGTTTTCCTGGCAAGACATCTATCAAAACGTGTGTTCAACAGGAAAATACCATTCCCCCCTTACAACAGCTGTGCTGGCCACTGTGGTGACAAGTGGCCCCAGACTGGACCCCGTGGGAAGGCAGCCCTCACCAGAGCAGCCAGGCAGACACGTTTTGGAGAGTGCCAATGCTCAGGAACATTCTACTGGCCATTTTCATCCCTTTCCCTATTCATCTATCAGTAGAACAACCAGTAGCCTCTATAAACAAACAGAAGGAGATTCACAGAATCACTGAGGTTGGAAAAGGCCTCCAAATCAGGTCCAGCCTTTGACCGATCACCGCCTTGTCAACCAGAGCAGAGCACTGAAAAGGAACAAAGAAAACGAGAAAAATGCCAGGCAGATGCTGTGAGTACACGTGACAAGGCCTGGACTTGTCTCCACATCAAGGTGACAGAGGAGTCCCTGCTGCCACTTGGCAGAGATGCTCAGTGCTACCTGTGCTGGGTGCCCCATGGAGAAACAGGTTCATGCCCCAGAACGCCCAGTTTGGCATCTTTCACACTCACTGGATTCACTTAATTAAGTCTCCATTTTCCAGTCCCCATCCCAGTGAGCCCTTCCCCACTCCCCAGGCACACGCAGGGCTCTCCTTCATGCAGATGTGGGAGATATAAAATGTGATACAGCCACCCACCCCCCACTCACACGTTCCCTCGAGATCCTGCAGACTGTATTCATGAAAAATGATTTACAAAATACAAATAGATTTTGGCACGAAGTAAGCTTAAATTGACTGCTTTCTATCAGGAATTAATATTAACCAGAGCTTGTCAGTTACTAAATATTTATTTTAGGAATACATACAGCCTCTGCTTTCATGTAGGTTAAGCTGTAATCTTTGGCTTGTCAGTTCCAGGATATAGCAGTGGATAAATCATGCACTCTTGAACTGATAGATGTCAGAGCCGTTGTATACAAATGGAGGGATATGTCAATGAACACCCCAGTTTAGGTTACATTTACTATAAACATTGACATTCCTTTGCAATGAGACCATTTGCTGGCTAAGCACTCGCAGCTTCACAGGATTTGATGCTTTTGTGCTCAATCAGGTTCTAATGATTTCAGATGTTTGCAATTAATGAACCATTAGATTAATTGGTTGAGTATGGAAGGACTGGTGTAAGAATTGGGTCAGAACCACAGACAAGCTATTACCTGAAGTGACAGCAATCACCAGAGGCAAACCAGTGAGAAATTGAATTAATGATTTTTCACCCTCTCTTTCACTTTTGGCAAAAATTAGCACCGGGGCGGTGTTTGAACAGAGAGAATACTACAAGTGTTGGGGGCAAGGGGTGAAAAAGAAACATTCTCATCACTCCTCATCTTTCAAACTGGAGCAGCTCAATCTCCACCACGCAGACTCAACTGCGGCTCGCTGTTGAATATAAAGGAGGTGCCATATTTCTTGTGGATCATCCAGGTCCCCCCCAAAGCTTTCTTCCCAAGTCCATGTATAATATTAATTATGGACCACACAGGGCACCTTAGCGAGATGATTAATTGTGCTTCGGAACCAGGGAAAGAACGAGCCCAGCATCAATATATGGTCGTGGAGCCTTGGTAGAAACCCCAGGGTGCCCATCCTTTAGCCACTGTACAGGAGGATGTTTACTCCCAGCAGATCACTGGTGCTTAAATTCCAGCAGTGTGACAAGTTATCCCAACGAGGTGATGGCAGTTTAGCTGAATCCGGAATTTCGCAGAGTAAAATTAACCCTGGTTGTTCAGTGTAGGGGGTTTTTTTGGACCTTTTCCTTTCTAAGAAAGGCTTTATTCTAACGAGGTTCTCTGGTTTTACAGTGCAGTCGTTCAGAAATCAAGTGTGTGCGTGGTGGCTGCCGCTGCCCTGTGCACCTCAGGTGAGATTATTCGTGTGTTTTTAGAGAGAAAAGGAGCAAAATGCAGGAGTGCTGGGAAGCAGCTCACGCAACCCCGGCTCGGAGGAACATAAACGTGCGGCACGTCAAAAATAAAGGCGTGTGTTGGGTTCTTAATCCTGACTTAGGTGGGTTCAGCATTACAGCTCGCGGCTGGAATGTGAGTTAAAGACTGGGAGTGATCATCTTCCTCCCCTTCCAATGACTAAACCATTCAATCTGCAGGGAGGGTTTCTGTCATAGCCAGGGTGGTTGGGATCTGGCTCTAAATTCCCCTGGATAAGTCGCGGATCCTTTTGTGGTGCACTTTTATTCTTGCTGTAATGAAGCAGTCAACAGACACATCCTGAGATAAAAAACACAAGTTTTCAGCTTTGGCATTATTCTGTGAGGAAATGCAATTATTCTGGAGCTTCTCATCCTTTTGGTTTTTTTTTTTTTTTTACATTCTAAGTTTTTGCAGTTAAACTGAAATGTTCTGTGTGGTTTCGGGTTTTTACAGGAAGTGACTTGCTTGTTGCTGAAGGAAAAAACGAATTTTGCATTTAAGGCATTTTAACTGTGGATTTATATCAATTTCAAGTATTCAACACAGATCTGCTTTTGAACATGAAAGGAACCCCAGAACCTGCAATTTTTACAAATGAAACATCCCACTGATTCCTAAATAATAGCTTGGGTTAGAGCCATAAATTTAATGCCACGTATTAACCCCAATTTTCATCTTTTTGCCTGTGCACTAGTTAGGTGATCAAAGCTGGCTGCATAAAATTTTTACGTCTTTCTACCTGAATGGAGAATTGAACCTATTGTAAATGAATCTGGCAAAACAAGGAGGCAAAAAGAGCTTTAAAGGTTTCACTGCCTTACGGTGAAACTGAGCCCGCTGAGGCAATGGGAGGCCTTTAACTCCACGTTACAGACTTGGGGTCAGCAGGAAAACAGAGATATTGTATTTTCACATCTGACCCTTGTGATCTCTAAATAAAGGATTCTGTCTTCCCAAATAAGTCCTGTAGCACCAGGGCATCTTTGTTCCATAGTTCCCTATTCCCCAAGGGCTTCGCTGTACCTGTTCCCAGTAACTGCCCCGAATCTCTTTGCTTCTTTTTTTTCCCCCTCCATACCAGGAATTCTGCACTAAAATCACACCTGAATTCACAGTTGTTTCAGTGGAAAAGTGGGCAACAGTCAGGAATGGGAGCAATAAATGTGACAATGATGTGACCAACCTTAACAACTCCCAGTTATGAGATATTTAAGGCCTGCAGAGAAGCTCTTCCCTTCTACTGTTTTCTGCTAATAAATCACATTTATGAGACAGACAAGGCCAAAGAGAGTCGATGAGACTCTCTCCACTGACTTGAGCACGGGCTGGGAGAATCACCCAGGATAAATGCACAAATAATCCTATTTACCTGAGTATTCCCAATTAATATCGGTCAGATTACTCAGGTACAAAAGAGCTTTCAGGATGGGGATCACTTGGCTGGATAAGAGCTGCTTTCTTCCATCTGAAGTGTAACACTCATTTCAGGGGGAGCAATAGGAAGGGAGAAATGCAAAACACCCAGAGATACAATCTCATCCCTTCCACGAAGAACAAAGGATATAAATGTGAATCATTAAAAGGCAAAACCAAAACCAAACCCTCTAAAGGCACTGTAAATAAACCCCTGTAATTACACATCACAAAAAAAAAAAAAGTCAACGGCAAATGGTTCAGTAATCTCATTACCAGGCTTACTAATAATCATTGCAATATTCTCCATCTCCCCTAAGATAATGAGCAGCACGGTGGATGTTGGAAAAATAAATAAATAAACAGCCAAGCAACGATTTCTCATCTAAATATTTAACAAAATGGATGGGCTTGCCTAAAGGTTTGAGATTGAACCCCGGTGCAGCAAATTTTTAATTTGCACTATTTTCCTACTTTTAAAGGGGGAGGGAGCTCGGCTCATCTGAGAATGGCGTTTAAACCAAACAACGCTTTCATGACAGCCCAAAAATAAAGAAATAAAACATTTTTAAATATTTCAATACTACAAAATTAGCCCAAGTTAAAGGCAACAATTAGTAAACAACTTTGTCATATTCAGAACAGTATCTTTCCCATTAACATTTCTATAGTTCCCCAATTACATTATAAATCAAAAGTAATACAAACAGACAATGTAATAATGAGAACACATAGACTGCATCAAAAATTAAGATCCCAGCTTTTCCTTTCCTCTTGGATCACTCTGTTAACTTGTCCTAGTTTACTTTGTTGGCAGCAGGAGCACAGGCAGAGGAAGGGAAGTTACACCTTGGTGCATAACTCCTGAAATTGGAGCTGGGAAGACAAACAAATTTTCTGAAGTGCAGGGCAGGGCACTTCCCTTTCCCAGACGCTGTCTTCTGCTCTGGGTGGGGAATCAACGGGGAATTAAGATGAGGTGGAGCACCCAGGCACTGCAGCTCCTCGTGGATCCCCAGCCCCTTCTCCGGGTGCCCCTTCCACCCCAGAGCCCCTGCCCTGCTGGGCTCTCTCCCTCTCTGCCAGGCTGGGACTCGCGGCTGAAACCACCCTGGCTCTGCAAAGGACCTTTCCAAAGGGGATTGCAGCGATCCCAAATATCCCAGATGTTGCCCTGCAGAGGGACAAGAAGGGAACCAAGGTGTCCCTGAGGGCAGAGCCCCGGGGAGGCCCAGGGTGGGCCGAGAGCTGCTCATCCCTGTGCTGCCCCTCTCCATTTCGAAGGCACCTGCTCAGGAGCTCTCGGCTCGAGTGCTCTGGGGGTTTTGAGTTTGTTTTTATTTTTTTCCTTTTTTTTCTTCTTTTTTTTCTTTTTTTTTTTTGCTTATCCGCTACATTTCTGTCATCTCCGTTTACTGCTCTGGTGTCCTCTGACAAGGAAGAATTTAAAGAAAACGACCAGAAATGGTTCTGGCAGTTGTGAGCACAAGTGATACTATGAAAGAGGAAAGCAGCTCACTTCGGGAGCACAGAAACAGAGCAGGGAAGGAATTAGAGGTCTCGGATCAAGATTGGGGATAAAAATATGTCCTCAGAGTTTTTCAAGCGCTTCAGGAAGATGCTGAAAGCACAAGGGGGTGGATGGAGAAGCACGAGGATGTGAAAATAAATGCAATTAACTCTCAGTGTTTATCAATGCACTTCCTACAACACCGCTGCTGCTGAAACAGAGGTGAGCTGGACAGGGGAGAGGAGGGGATTAAATTATGTATTGTTCCTTTAACACTTTCTTCAGTTAAATAACATAATATTTTCAAGGTTACTGTTAAAATAACAGGGTTGTCCAGTGGAATTTATTCCCACTGGTGTTTGTGTACTGTATATATTTATACCACATGAGCAGCCCATAAATTCTCCTCATAAATGCTGTTATCTGCACCACCAGCAGTTTCTCATTTTTATGGGGGTATAACTTTAAGGTGTGGTTTACGTCCCGTTACACCTCATTGCTTACAGCTCCTGCTGCCCCATTAGGCCCCGATCCCGAGCTCCTTGTCCTCCCTGATGTCATTTGGTCCCGCTCTTGTCCCCATCAGCAAGGAGACCTCACACAAAACCACAGCTCCAGCTGCACCCGCCCACCATCCCAAACGCGCCTGATGCCCACTGACCACCCCGGACACCCCAGCTCCCACCCTGGTTAGGAGTTGCTCCTTCACATCAAGGAAAAGCCTTCCAAGGGAAGAGCATCGTGATCCCGTTCTTTTAGGGGCGGCCAGCTGGGTTGCCAGGAAAGCATTTTTCATTTGACACAACAGAGAAATAAGAGATTATGGAAGAGCTGTTCCGGAGGTCATCGGAACTGGGAATTGCTTGGGGTGGAGGACACAGCTCAGATAACTTCGAGGGAGGAAAAAAAGCCCATTCACACACCTGCAATAAACTCTTTACACTTCATAACAGCCTGAAAAGTAACGAGAACCCATCCATGCATCACTGTCAGAGCCTCCCAAAATGATTGGTATCAGTGGAACACTGAATTCTCTGCCTGCTCACATCCATCTGTCCTGAAGTTCGGTGCTGCTAACTCCAGACTTCGGAATCTGAACTCAAATGTTGTTTTCTCCAATTTTCTTCCCTTTTTATGACCTTTTTCTGTTGCTATCTTGATTTATGGTCATTTGTGTGATTGCATTGCTTTGCTTTATGGCAGTTTATGTCATTCTGGTCTTGTCATAAATGACTACCATAAAGTGAGGTAAAATATCATAAAACATTAGTGAGTCACTGATATTCAAGGTTCTGGAGTGCAAGCCTGACAGGTAGCAAGCACAGAAGAACTGTGCCATCCGAGGGATGGATCATTATGGATACATGTGTGTGCTGGGATCTGCAGGAACAAATGCCACCGTGACTTCGGTTGTCAGTGGAAACAATTTAAAAGGGCAACGTTGAGTTATTTTTGTGAGTTTAAAAGTCTCATGTTCCTACAGCGATTTCTTTCGCAGCAAAAAAAAAAGAAAAAAAAAAAAAAAAAAAAAAAAGAAAAAAAAAAAAGAAAAAAAAAGCTTGGGAAATGGAAGTGGAGCTGTTGCCCTGTAAATATCTCACTGCTTTTGGTGTGTATCTGAAAGGGCTGTTCAGGGGCTGGTCAGGACTGCTGAGAACCCGTGTATAAAAATCAGATTATTTTGTAGGATGATCGTTCTTGGTTGTTTGTCCATCTCGGGTTGTTGGCACAGAGCTCTGAGTGATGCTTTGGCTTTGCTGCACTTGCAGGAAGGTGAATATCCTTCAGTGCTCAGAAATCCTAAACTGATTCTTTTGATGTATTCTACTCAAAGAAAACCACATTTTATCCAATAATCTAAGCACTTATTACCTTTTTTACTCAGAGTATTCCAAAGCATTTTATACTTTTTCCCAGTTTAGTAAAATAAGCCATTGCAGTTATAGACTTTCCAAATAAATATAAAAATAAAATGCAAAAATATTTTGCCACTGATGTTTGCATTATGAATCCTTTATGCATTAAGAATCAATAATCTCTGTATTCACTATAAATTCTTCCTGTCAGTTGCTGTTACTTTATAGGATAACTTAATTCTGGAGTGAAAATGGGTATTTGCTGGAGTTAGAACTGGGAATGCATTACCATTAAGAAATATGGAGATAACCACTTGGAAATTTATATTTGTTATTTGAACATAAAAAACATTGTTCAGATTTTAAATGGCCTTTTTTTATTTGCTACTATTATTGCCAAAATAAAAGACCTATCATCTCCAAATCTATTTAGCCTGCAGTGACATTATTTACTGGGCTGGTTCTCTGCATACTTTGGGGGGAAAAATATTTTTAATGCAGGGTAGTCTTTTTCTGCTTTTTGTGAAATATTGCACTTGGATGGCATTTTCATTATGAGATTATTGCATTTAACCTCCAACAACAAGAGCTTCACTGAACTTGCCCTCAAAGGAACAGATTAAAAAATAAAATCCAGATTTCCCCCCAAATATGCCAACCTTGATGGTTTTTAATGCCAGACCTCTCCCATTTTCTAGGTTTGTGGTGGTTTATTTGCTGCTTTTTAATGCAGTAACTTCTGACATTGATATCCTTGATACCCAAAAATCCGATTCCACTTGCCACCATCTGTTTTATTCCAGTTTTAATGGTCTGGGCCTTTTGCAGAAACCAGCTCAGAGCCCCAGCTTCATTCAATCCCTCTGTGCTGCCCAGAGGAGGGAGTCAATTTGTCCAGCCCAAAATCCCTCTGGAAAAGGAAGCCCAGGGAGGCTCCGGGTGTGGCTCAGCCCCCGCCGATGGCACCGAACGTGCTGAGAGGGAGAACTGAGACGGGATCCTGGCAGTGCCAGGGGAGGCAGAATCACTGCCAAACCCCCTCACCTGCCACACCGACTCCATCTGGAGCTTTTCCTAATTTGTGCGGCGGGAGGGGAGCTGCCACCTTCTGCTGTTACACCCCAGAACAGCACCAAATTCCTCACGTGAGGGAAAAACAGCGGGGAAAATAAAGTGTCATTGGCAGCCAGGAGCCAGAGACCTGCAGGATTAACAGATCGTTCTGCTCTATTTTTCATAAGCAAGAAAAGGTAAATCTTACTGGAAGTACCCCACTGCAATACTAAATGGGAACAGGGTTAGAAATTAATATTTAACCCTCCAACCAACTGGCGTGGGCACATCTGAGGTTACACAACGCTTTTGCAAGCGTCTTTCCTGTTTTTTCCCCCTCCATGCCAGTCAGTGCTGGAGACATCAGCACACGAACAAATCCTCCCCTTGCTACAAAGCAGCAGCCAGGGGATGGTTTCAAGCGAGCTCCTATAGCTGATGCTCCCAGAGGAAACCCTCTGGAAAAAGGCGCTGCATCCCATTTCCCCCGAGCTGCGTGGGGAGAGCTCTCCCTGATGCCTTAAGTTTTAACTTCTTTATTTTTCAAATCCTGTATTGCCCAGTGTGTAACTCTGAGGTCTCTCACAGCTCGTGAGCTGCTCTCTCAGGCCAGACAGACACAACAAAGCTTCTCTGAGCTGTTCAAGGACACTCGGGCTGTCCCAGGCCTAAAGGTGGAAACCAGGACCAGGAGAGAGGTGGAGAAATGGAAGAGAGCTAAAGTTTTAACTGGTGAATTTATGCTGATATGCAAATGGACCAAACCTATAACAGTGTAAAGAACTCGTGACCTGTTGTCCATCTCGGGGTCCATTTTATGGAAGCAGCCTCCGGCTCCCCAGGGTGTACCTTGAAGGCCTCTCAAATAAATCCCTGCCTTTATTCCCTCACTCCTGTCTGGTCTCTGTTCCTGGGTGGCTGCAGAAGGCATCACCACAGCCTTCTCTCGGTGCCTGGGATGATTAATTCCGGTGACACCGCTCGTGGAAGGGGCTGTGTGTCCCTGTGGGCGAGGACGGGGCTCCTGTCCCTGCAGGGGTCACAGGCTCGCCCTCGCGTCCTGCCTGCCCCAGACCTGCTGCTCTCAGCTCGGGCCCGGCTTCCTCCCCGAGGAAATTCATCTGGGGAGCCACATCTCGGGCACCGAGCCCACAGGTGAATTCCGGGGAAGCTCTGGGAGATAATCGGCGGCATTTGGGCCCCCCCTGAGCTCAGCAGGCCCTGGCTCAGCACTGCACACCATCAGCTCCCATCAGTTCCTCTCCAAACCACGCAAACAGAGGCAGAGGATCAAAATTTACACATCCAGGCCGTTACCTGGGGACAGGACAATCCCTTCCCCGGTGGGAGAAGAGTGCAGGGCGCCCTTTTTTAGTATTTATTTTATTTATTAGCTTTTTAATCCCTGCAAATCCTACCTATTCTTTAGGAAGCTGTCATGGGTTGACACTCCTTCCTGCTCTTCAGGTTTTTTCTTCCTTTTGGCTCTGTTTCCTGGAGGAAATGCATTCACCGCTGCTGATTCCCAGGGGAACATGTGAACTAGCAAATCCGAGTTATTTAAGAAGAAAACCAGTTGTTGCTGTTGGTACTGTGGGCTATTTGGGTTTGGAATGAAAGGAGAAAAGGATCTTTCCAAGCAGCACTGCCTGCACCTCACAGAGGCACTTTACCCACAGCTCTGTTTCTATCGAAACACACCCAGGTTGTGTCCACTCCTTCAGCAGGTTCAGAACTGCTTCCATGATAACGGAGATTCCTGTCAAAAACGGAGCTGGCGTTTGCCCGCAGAGCAACAAAGCTCCCACTTAAAATAGTGTTTGAAAACCAACACGCAGCTCCCCTCCCCTTGGCCCTCCCCAAATGCTGACTAATTATTTGAAGAGTATTTTATTGCCATCAGCTTCAACTAATGACCATCTGAGCTGCAGCGATGGGGACATGGGAATATCTCAAGTTTTCACCAGCAGTAATTGCTAATGAATGATGGTGGGTATTGTTTTCTCTTTTTTTTTTTTTTTTTTTTGGTTGGCTGGTTTTGTTTTGTTTTGTTGTATGTTTGTGTGGTTTTTTCTTTGGTTTTAATCCTGAATATACGAACAGTTGGGCAGCCAATCTTTGCTGTTAGAATTACTGGAAATATGGAGCCCCTTGACTCTCCGTGTTTTTAAAAGACAATTACTGAGATATTTTAACTTGACTTCCAGTCCTTCACTTGTGCATCCTTATTTTTGTGCAGTTGAAAACCTCAGTGGAGCAAAGTTGAAGGAAAAGATGCTGGTCAGAAATTCAATTTTTGTATGAATTTAGAAACATCAGATGTCTTAACCCCCATTGAAACAAAAATGATAAGACTCACCAAAACGATATTCACTTGAAACTTCTGGTTTAGGATTTTGAAAGACAATCCCAGTTTTGTCCTGAGAACAGCCATAATAAAATAGCTTAAAGAGAGGGTGAACCCCTCGATATACACGAAACGCAGGGAGAGGAAAAAGGCTTTACACGGAGAATACAGAGCCCCATCTTTACCTGTGCAGTGATCTAGATCCAGCACTAAAAAATCAACTGGAAGAGCCTCTGTTTCTTTGCCTTGTTGCAGGAGGAAAGCAAATCCCAGCCCAGCCAAGCCTGGCTGGGGACACCCTGCACGATCTGCTCCCGGCTTCGGCACAATTTTTGTGGCTAAAGGCTGAGAGATCCAGCACGACTGAGACTAAGTGATAAATAATGCTTAAGCGTATCTGCTTCTTGCATTAAGGAGACAGACTAAAGAGTTAATAATGCCTCTGATCAGCTTTTAATAACCTCTAGATGCTTTCACACAATAAATAGATCTGTTGTGAAAATACTCGGGAACACAGTGAAATACCACATGCATTGTGCCCTTTAAAATGCTTTAAGTAGCACAATTATAGATTTAAAGATCGTAATTGATTTAAATTGGTGGTGGAATGTAAAATTTTATATGATGCATGAAACCTCTTAAGGCTTTAAAACCGTAATTATCTTTGTCACTCTCATATTGCACCCCAAAGCTTTTCTTTTAATGATTTAGACGTTACAGAAAATAAACGGAACGTTCCTATGGATTGCCAAGGGAAATGCCAAGGGAAAAACCCCTCGAGGCTGCACGTTTGGGACGAGGGGACAGTGTCAGGGATGAGGGGACAGTGTCAGGGATGAGGGGACAGTGTCAGGGTGTGGCTGAGCCCTGAATTCCCTCCGAGCCGAGCAGCAAATAATGAGTGGGGATGGCCTGCACTGATGCTGTTCACGCTGGTTTAAGTGCTTTGCTCCAGTCTGAAACCTCCGCAGATCCTCCCTGCCCACAGCCACCAACCTTGGCTGCCTGTTCACATCAGAGAAGTGCAGCTGTGGGCATCCAAACACAGGAGTTTCGAGAGAAACCGATTAATTATGAATTATTTCTCCACTGGCAAAAGCCACAGGGTGGGTTCCAAGCCTGTCTCCCGTTTCTCCATGAAAAACCACCATGGAAATCTCACCCAGGAGAGCCACAGAACAGAGCCTGTGTCTTGTCCCTGCTCCCCGTGGCAGCTCTGGCACAGCTGGCTGTGTCTGAGGTTGGGGTACCCCGACTGCCTCACAATCCTGCCTCTCCTCTTTGAAAGCATCCCACAAAATCCCCAGCGGTTTGGGTGAACGCAAAACTCAAAACTCAGCCACAGAAGGAAAGAAGCAGTGGTGGGAGTAACAGCAATTCCAAGAGACAAGATTTAATGCACAGTGGAGCAAAACCCAAGCCCTTGTTGTAGGGTTAACCACTGATCCTCCTGAGAGCAGGATCTGATGCTGTTTGAAGCCTCCAGACATTATTTAATACCAAAAACTCCTACATATAAGTAGCCTGAAAGAACAACATTAACTCAGGAAAGATTATTTCAGTTTATCTGACCCATATTTGGAAACTTAAATCAATTTAACATGGCAGAGCTCCCTTCAGTACATGAACAAGGAAAAGTCTTTCAAATCTGTTTATATTCCTCCAGATGTCAATGCTGATACCAGTGCCCAAACAATGAAGTAAACAATTAAGAATTTCTTTTAACTTCTCCTGCTTAAGAAATCCAGGGAAGAAAAAAAAAAAAAAAAACCAAAACGCAGTGAATCAGTGAACTAAAAATGGATAGAGTCGCTAGGAAAAGAGATTGTATTCAAGCTAAGAGGATATTGCCAACAATAGGTAGTTAAAAATGGAATTAACAACTAATAAAAGTGGTGAAGCATATCCTTTTAAAGAGCAATTTGAAAGGCTTTTCATTAAAACAACAACTTTAGTCACAAACCTCTAGGTAAGACAATTAATAGTCATATTTGGGGCTTGGAGGGGGCCAATGGGCTTTGATTTTGTATTTATGAGTTCCCATTCCCAGCGGGACAGGCTCCAGGGTTTATTTTGGTGACGTGTCTCACAGCAAGTTATGCATCAAAGTAAGCCCCTGATATATAATCTGATATTTTCCCCCAAATGGACAGAGGAAATGTGGCACATTTAGCACTCGTGATGACCTCAGTGAAAGGACAGACACGTTCAGGCTGTGGGGAACCAGCATCGTTCCAGGAACCAGCAGTTAACACGAGGTGGGAATGAGCTGCTGGAAAAGTGCTACTTGTGGTTTTGAATTTTTCAGGTATTAGCAGAAAACACCTAGAGTCTTCTTCAAACCACGTGGTTGGCACAAATCAGGGCCTGTGGAATATTCCAAGGGATTTTTAGAAGTTGTATGGAAAATAAAAATACCGTGTTTTCACCCACAGAGTGATGCTGTTTGTATTTTAACGTGAAGAAACGAGTAACTGAGCAAGTGAAGTGATTCTGATCATTTGAGACAAAACCCAAATGAATGCCACTGACATTGACCAGATTGCAAAGTGCACTTATTGATTATTTCCATTTTCTCTCACGTTGGAACTCCTGTTGGCTGAGGTTCCAAGGTAAGCTAAAGGTTCTCTCTCTTTTTTTCTCTGTTTCTTTTTATTTTTTTTTCCCTTTTAAAAGCACAATTACAGGGTAAAAAAGGAATCCTGTAAAAGATTTCTATTATGGAGTAAAAATAGAGATATTAAAGATGATGAGGGTGTGTGGCACAGCGCAAGACAACAAAGCACAAATGTGCACACACATGAACACGTGAAACAGTAAAAGCAATCCTGGGTTTAGGGAAGAAGAGGAGCAGGCAAGGAACACAAATTAAAAGAGAAAAAACATGCCATATTTCACTGATTATATGTTTGCAGCTTAGGAAAAGGTCGCGTTAAATTAAAAATAAAAGGAATGAAAATATAAGTTAGCAGAAAATGACGTAAAAGCTTACGGGAGACCAGTGAGATGGAAAAGGTGTGCTCTGCTGCTGACTGCTCGCTAAATTAGTTTCCCTCATCCGACAGGAATCCTTGCTCTGTTTATGCACATAATGAACTGATTTTCTCCCCTCCAGATAAAGATCGTGAGCTCTTATCCCAGACTGATTCTGGCACTTCAGCTACCGCAGCTAAAGCCAGGCCAGAGACACACAAACGTGTGCTACCCTGCGGAAAATGAAGATATTCGAGGGTGGAAATTCCACCTGGGGGCCAAACTTTGTCTCATGTAAAGTGCCGTGGCTCTGGATTGCTTTGGGCCAGGGCAGCCAGTTAAGGGTGAACTGGCATCCCCAATCTGCTGGAATTTGGCCCTGGGGGATTATTCCTCTGTGCCCCCTGTGCTCCGGAGGTACCCAGAGTTAGTGGAGGCTGCAAGGGAGGGGTGGGGGGGAGGTTTAAAATCAGTATTTGAAATATTTTAAACAGGCAGCTGGACGCAGACTCCATTTTATAGATGGGAAACGCAGACGGGAAGTAAATTCCGGCCAGAATCTGCTAGACCTGACCAGGGAAGGATTTCAGCCTCCCAGTTTGCAGAGCTGGACGTGCTTTAGGGGTGCCCAGCACAGTGGCTGGGGGGTCGCAGAGCTTTGGGGAACCAGAGGCTCCGACCAAGGGGTTCAGAGTAAAACAGGTTTGCAACACTGAGCAGCTCAACCTGGCCGTGACACCAGCAAGGCAGGCACAGCCTCTCCCTGCCCTCACGAGGTGCTTGCTAGGGGAAAAAAGAAATTAATATCGTTTTCAGTCTCTTTTGGGTGCAAACATTCGGTCAAGGCTTTCAGAAACAGGCTCCTGCAGCAGTTGCCTGCTATTTTCCTTACCCCCCACCACACTGTCATCCTGCTCTGAGTGCTGCACATGATTTAGCAGAGCCTACCTGTCTAAATGATGAAAATGAGAAAGCTTTTACCCGCTATGTATATCACAGAGATGTAACTGTTACACACACACGGGGCTGGATGGTTTTTATCCAGCTAAACACAGCCAGGCCGTTAATAGGCACGCTCAGTGCAGGGGTCTGCTTAAAAATCCATGAGATGGATAACAAATCATAATCCTGGCAAAGCAAACAACGCCCCTGTAAACCGTGCCTCATTCGGAAGCCTTTGAAGATACCTGTGGGCATTTTGAGAGTTGATTTAAAGTCCTGCATCAACAAAATCTATGGGGTTGTGGAATAAATGTACTTTGGACAGTGAAGGAAAGCCTCGCTGTTTGGAAGAGGCCTGGAAAATAAACTCTAGAAAATCTGTGGTGAGAAACAGCCCTGCGCAAGCTTGGTGGGCGCGTAGGTCAAACCTGGAATGCCAAGTGCTTCTTCCTAAATTGTTATAGCTGCACTCTTGGCATCAATAGAATGAAGAAGAGTTTCACCATTTCTTTAATCAAAGCCAGGACTTTGAGAATTAAGTCTAATTTCAGGTTGAAAGAACTTGGTAACCCAGGTGACTTCAAAGAAGACGTGT
>VYZQ01054430.1:22726-57627 GCA_013400655.1 Mystacornis crossleyi | reverse complement strand
GCCCCCCCCCCCCCCCTCCGCCTCCCCCCGCCCGCCGCCGCCGCCTCCCCGCCCCCGGCCCCGCCGCGCTCCCTCGGGGGTGCGCGGGAGGGGTCGCTCGGTACCTGCGCGGCCGCCGCCGCCATGTCGCGTACAGCCGGCCCGGGCTGAGGCTGCGGCGCTCCCCGCCCGACTACAACTCCCGTGAGGCCGCGGAGGGGCCGCCCCACGCCCGGGGCGGTGTCTGGGTGCAGCGCCCGGGCCGCCCGCAGGCGGCGGGGACGGAGCGCCCCGGGGAAAACTGCGGGGTTGAAGTGGCTTTGGGGGAGAAATCGCCGCTTTCGGCTACAGCTGCAGCGTTGGGGTGGTTTCCTCTCGGGGAAGCTGGTGTTTCTGGTGCCGTCACGCAAGGTCGCTTTTTACAGAATCAGAGTCGTCAGTGTTGGACTGGACTCTGGAGATGCCTGATCCAACCCCCCTGCCAAGGCAGGGTCACCTCGAGTAGGTGACACAGGAACGCGGCCGGGAGGGTTTGGAATGTCTCCAGAGAGGGAGACTCCACAAGCTCCCTGGGCAGCCTGTTCAGTGCTCTGCCACCCTCAATGCAAAGGTCTCACGCTGAGGCAAAACTTCTTTGTGTTTTAGCCCATGGCCATTGCTCCTTGGCCTGTTGCTGGTCACCACTGAAAAAAATATTTAGTAAATTTGTATCTTAATACTTTTAAAGACAGTGCTGACTGTTGCTTTTAGGACTACTCTATCCAGGGGGGTTTCTTTCTCTTTTTTTTTTTTTTCCTCGTTTACACATCAGTTCATCAAGCACTTTGCACAGACAACTGAAGCAAATGTGAAAGGCATGATAAATCCGGTATGCAGCAGATTCCCCCCTCTCTGCTCTCACCAGCTGATGAAAGGAAAATCCTCATCCCTAAACTGAAGAGGTGAGAGGACATAGATTCAAGCTGTGCTAGGGGAGGTTTAGGTTGGACATTAGGAGGAATTTCCTCACAAAAAGCATAATTAGACACTGGAATGGGCTGCCCAAGGAGGTGGTGAGGTCACCGTCCCTGGACGTGTTTAAGGAAAGACTGGACATGGCACTCAGTGCCACGGTCTGGTTGACACGGTGCTCGGTCATGGGTTGGGCTCAATCTCAGAGTTTTTTTCCAACCAAATTGATTCTGTGAAAGACATAGGTAGAGATTAGTATGTCCATATAAAGTAAGAGACTGGGAGAAAGCAGGTGTGAAGCTGGAGCAAGAGGTTGCTTCCTGAGACACGGTGTGGGGGATACAGGGGCACAGGGTTCCTAACACTTCTAGCACCAGTCCCCTTCTACAAGCAGACTGTTTCCTCTTTTCAGATTTTAATCCTCTCATAATGCAGATGATTCTCTGAAAGGATAATTTTTTCCCAGCTCCTGGAACAGGCTACACTTGTTTTGCACTTGAAATGCAAACTTGAAAAACTTCCTTTGCCTTTTTTTTCCACATTGCTTTGGTAAATAAACCATTTTAAATTAAACTTGTGAGCAAGCAGTTTGTCATAAGTTCTTGCCACAATGCTTGTGACTTTGTTAGCGTCATAAACATCAGCTTAGGCTGAAGATCAAAGCACCATATTTTCAAGACTGTTGAGGAAATACGTGTAGTACATAGTCACTGACATGTCTCCATCATCCTCCACACATAAGAACGACTAAGTGACCTTAAGTTTTGGTGATTAATCTTCATCTAATGTATGATTTTTGAGTAGCTTGAATGCATTTTATTGTCCTCGGAAATGCAGTCTGTAGGGCTATGCATGTCGCAGGCACATGACCCGTGAAATGCGCTGGGATGACTTACATCGTCTGGAAGCAACCTTCAGGCGTACTTTTCTTGGCACGCTTTGCTGAATCATGCAGCAGTGCCAGGAGCATCTGCTGAAAACGAATATTCATTTTCCATTGATCTCTAGGCAACTGGGTGTCTTCCAAAAGTAATCTCAGGGTCATCAGACACAAATAATGGTAAATCAAATCCCGTATAATTTCACTGCAATGGATTTTATTTTACGAATTTTCAAAAAGTCTGTGTGCTATTCTACTTTTCACTCAAAAATAATCAATTAGAATGGATTGTTCTTTTAATTATGTAGTAACAAGCTACTTTCAGAAATATTTCATTATTGATGTTAATTATTGAATTATTCCCTGTTTATGTACACATCAATTTCTTCAGAGAAAAACATGCTGTTTCCAACTAGGTCCATAGCTGACCAACACTTCCTTAGAATTTTCCATATTTCCTCACTTCTTAGCTATACAGGATGTTAGAGATATTTCCTTTTTGGAAGCTGCACTTGTAAAAAACCCACATTGTCTGCTCCATGTGTGTTGCTATTCTGTATTTTTATTCTGATAAAATATATTGATTAACTTCTTCATAAACTATGATGGGCTAGATGGAAATTATTTTCAATTTTTCTTTAAATTTTTTGCAAAAGTCTATTCATATTATATAATGAGTGGAAGGGCTTTGCTTCCCCTAGGCACTTGAAGTATTTTAGGAGAGTAGCTAACTCCCAGCTTCCCTGGTCACCCTCGGTGGATTAACATACCATTGTAGCTAGACTGAACAACAGGCTGCTGTTCATCATCAGAAACCTTCTGTGACTGTGGGGAGAAAGCTTTGGAAGCACTTTTTGCATTTGTTTGCATTCTGTTTTGAATAGGTGGACAAATAATTGTCAGTAGGTGTAAAGCTGGGAGCAGGCAACAATAAAGGACCAACAAAGCTCTGGAAAACATCTAGAAGCAAATATGGCATTTTAGACAAAGTGGCTGAGGAACCTGGAAGAATATTCTGCTAAATGTCAGGTCAGCTTCTGAGACTGACTTCCACCAGAGCACATCAGGTTTAGGAGCTATCACTGCTCAGAACTGCCTGCATTTCACTCCTGTGTGGACAAAGTGGGTACCAAGATTTTGATCTGGTTCGATGCTGGTTCAACTGCACCAGCAATAGTGTGGGAGAGCCAAGACATAGACTCTGGACTGTGCAGTTTAAATGAAACAGAATCCTTTATATACAGCTTTATGGGTGGCACATGGATAAAGAGCATAATCTCTTTGCCTTTCTTTGCTGGAAGAAAGCAGCATTGTTTCAAGGAATTAAAGTCAAATATGTTTTGGTTTTGTTACCTGAGCAGTTTCTGAATATAGAGAGAGTAGTCCACTCCTCACACTTTTCTTTGTCCTTTCTTTGTCCTTTCTTTGTCCTTGGTGTTTTTTTTCACTGAATGCGCAAGGGCATTTTCAACTGCAGAGTAACCATAAGGAGAAGATAAAATAGAATTTTATTTATGGTTTCAGTGAACTCAATATTTTAAAATATTGAGAATATGAAGGTATCCTGACTCTCAGTGAAAACACTTCTGGCAGTAAAGAGGTACATGTTCTGCTTTGTCAAAATTGCCCACATTTATGAGCCTGATTCTTGCTCTGATTTTGATCAGAAGCAAAATTATCATTGATTTTAGTAGAAACAGGGTGTTTTCTTAAACATGTGGTTAGAGGTCAGCTTTGCCGGAAAAGACCTTGGATTTTGAGTGGACAAAAAGTTGAACACAACACAGTCATATGCCCTTGTAGCAGTGAAGACTGTTTATGGGCCTGTGCTGCCATCAGGCTGAGGGAAACCCTTTTTCCCCTCTACCTGACACTCATGTGGTCACAACTAGGGTAGCATATCCAGTTTGAGGGCCACCAGTGTTAGGAAGAGACACTGACTGACTGAAGTCAGCCCAATGGAGGATCACCAAGATGGACAGGGAGTTGGAGCACATGACGTATTAAGACACTAAACTGGCTGGGATATGTTTAGCCCCAGGAAAAAACAAGGTTAATGGGAGATCTGATGGCTCTGTTCCATTATCTAACGTGAAGACACAGAGAAAGTAAGGAAAAAACAACATCACAAGGTTGCAGCAAAAGAAATTTTGTTCATGTAGAAACAAAAACATCCACCATAAGAGTTGTTAGGCACTGTAACAAGGACTTGGAGGAGTTACGGAGTCCCTGTTCTTGCAGGTTATCAGTTTGACCAGGTAAAGCCCTGAGTGACCTTATCTGACCAGGGAGATAGAACTTCTGTGAGCAGCACAGAGGAGTGGATCACCTCCAGAAGTCTTCCACACTAAATTAACCTATGAAAAGTCACAATTACTTCTTGAGTTAAAAATACAGTAACTTTAATTGGTGGTTATCAGAGACTGAGAGCAATAGTCACAATAGTGTAGTATTCCATTGAATTTCTGAATATTTATTAGTACTACTTCATTATATCAGGAGGCAAAACATCTACATTCTGAGTTAGTTTGGTTATGGCAGCAATACAGTTAGGTAATATTAGGAATTATTTTTATATGCTCAGATACACTGTAACAAAATATGGTCAAGCTACAAACAGATTTAAACAACTTGCTAAAAACTGGGCAGAGCAGGATCATTTCAGTTTTCATGCTTCTCTTATAATTCTCAATTATTTTAGACATGTAAAATTTATGAACAGTAAAGATTTCACAGTTGTGTGGCTCTAGGTCAATCAGTTGAATGACAGCTTGTTGAAATGATGCAGGAGACCTCCTTGTACTCGTGGTCACAGTATTTTCCTCTTGTAGAACTTTGCTGGTGCCCATGAAGGGGTCCTGGCTTAGCAGAATAGAAGAAGAAATTGGACTCGTTTGTCCTTTAAAAGGTTGTCTTTTCAATAACTGATGGTATTCTGTCCCCAGTCCAAAGCTGTTTGAAGCCACATTAATTTCAAATGTTTCTTATCAGGAGCCGATAGCCAAAGGCTGGTCTCCACCAAAACCAGAAAGAAATGACAGCTCTTCCCTTTCCATGTCTTGTCTGAACACAAGTGAGTTCCCCGGTGGGATTAATGAGTATGTCATATATGTTCACTCCATTCTTATGCTTTTCCTCAGGTATTCTTGCTTCTGGGTATAATCAGAAATAGGATATTGTAGTATGGGCCCATCTGAGTTTCTGCTTCTTGTAAACTATACAGCAGCTGTGGAGAATCTGTTGTCTGCTCCAGATAATCTTTAGAGATCAAATGAAGTAGCGTGGAAGCAGCATAGGTGTTTTAAGACAGATGCCCAAAAAGCCAGATTGTTGCTTAGAACTGTTGCTAAACCATTGCTTGGTGCCACTGCAAAACTACCTTGGCATTCTATGCAAATGCCAGGAAATTAAATATTCTGCTTTCCAGGGACTTTGTCATTCAGCTACACCGGAATATGCACTATGTGTGCACACACTGCCTGGGGAAAAAACCCAAAAACCTATTGGGCTAGAATGAAGAAGGAGATCAGTTTCTCTTAAAAAAAAAAAAAAAATTCCTCTGTTGGAAGGCAAGTGACAAAGACAGAGTGTTCAGCTTCCCCTCCTTNAAATAAAGGAAGCCATTTTTTATCCTGCTATTTAAAAAGACATTTGTTCTTGCACTACAACTATTTAGAAGTTTAAGTCTTCTCAGCACCATGGCAAAGGGAGAAAAGGAGGGAAAGAGCATTGAGAGGCAAATATGCTCCTGCTCTGCTTGGGAGATGGGCTGTTGATCTGCTACAATCATCTGAAGTGATATTCAAAGACTGGAAGAATCCTGTGGCAAAGAACAGTAACAGGAAGAAAACTGATATCCCAGTGAAGTATATGTTTAACAGCCTGTGTTCCTTCTAGGGCTCTCCCAAAGTTTCCATTTCAGACCCAAAAGACTACTTTTACACAAAGCTTGTTTTATGTATATTTATCTGCCAAACGATAAAAGAACATTTGGCCTGAGAACTTCAGAAACTCTGAGGTCTTGTAGCTATTTTCAGGACAGTTAATCCTGAGGCACCTCCCACCCCGCAAAAAGACCAATGAGTAAACTGAGAAACACTGAAAAGCATTAAAATTTACAAAAATACCTATTTGTCCATTGCTATATACAATCCAAGTATTTTAAATCAGGGAAGAAAGAGATATGCAGAAACTTTTATGTTAAAACCTGATGTTTTAATACCCAAAGGAAAAAGAAATCTTCTTCTTTTCAAAAGAGAATATAAATGAGAGAAAATTCATCTCACTGTGAAAAAAATCTTAAGCTTAACACTTTCAGACCAATGAAGTAATTTCATGGCATTCTCATCTCTTCATCCCACTGCAAATATATTTTGTTAGTTTCCATACACAGCATGCTTGCAAAGAGTAAATGTATGTCTTTCTCAGGGAAGCACCTCTAAGAGTTAGAGGCTATCCATGACATGCAAAATCTGAAAGTTTGTTCAGGATTAGTCCTAAAAGTTGTGTCTTGCTTCAGTAGAAGGATGCCCCTTCATGCTTGAATTTGCCTTCATAGCAGGTCCTGGGGTTGGAGGATTGACCATTGCTGCAGGGTAAACACAGATTGCATAACTGTGCCAAATGCCTCTTGAACTTGACTCCGACAAATACATAGAGCACAGGGTTGAGGCAGCAGTGGGAGAAAGCGATTTTACGGCTGATGTGAAAGGCAAGGTTGAAATCTTTTGCATACTGACAGGTAGGTGATGGAAAAGTAGTAAGAAAGCTGAGGATGTTGTAGGGTGCCCAGCAGAGGAAAAAAGCCACCACAATAATGAGGATGAGTTTCACAGTTTTGTGCTTTCTGCGAGATCTTGCTCTAAGCAGGATTATGAGTATCTTGAAGTAACAGAATACGATGACTCCAAAGGAAAGCAGGAAGAGTACATTTCTCACATAAATGTCCACATTTTTCCAATTCCCGTCGGCATAATCACAGAACATGTGCTCTTCCAAGTCTTCTTGCACTGTGGTGTGAATCACCTCAGGAACCACAATTAATATGCTAACAGTCCAAACAGCCAAGGACACCAGAACACCACAGCACTGCGTCTGGGATCTCAAAGTTGAAAGGGGGTTCACTACAAACAAGTACCTCAGGATAGTCATGAGAGTCAAAAAGAAAACTCCGCTGTAGTAGCCAATGGAGAAAACAGCATTCGATGCTTTGCAAAGGAACTCACCAAAAATCCATCCAAAGGACTGGTCCACTACCCAAAAAGGCAGCATGCAGGAGAAGACTAAATCAGAGATACAGAGATTCATGATGAAGATGTTTGTTAAAGATGTAAGGTTTTCATATTTGAATAGGATCCATAACACCAAAGTGTTCCCTAGCAGACTGAGCAAAAATACCAGACTGTAGAGGACAGCAGTGAGATAGATGTTAAATGTGAAATAGTCACCCATTTCACAGACGTTGGTTTCATGAAGGTATTCGTATGAGTAATTATCACCTAAATAGTATTCTTCATCCATTTGTCTGTGCAAATCTTGTGCTGTTCTCCAGCAGCTACTTCAAAAGACTGCAACAATCAAACAAAAACTTTTGTGAAAATCAGTCCAATAACTAAACTCCCACTGTGGAGGCTTCTGTTTTAAGACAGAAAAAGCAGCAGTGAAACTAGTCATTTTTCCTGGCTTGGGGAGACAAAGGACTCATTTCTTCTTATGACTAGAGTATGAACAGGTAGATACCAAAGCGTTACTGCAAAGCACTCAAATTTTAAATACTTAAGTGAGAAACTAAGATGATTCTTATCCAAAATGGTTGGTGAAAACTGCCAATTACTAAGTTTCTACTATATGAAGATGCTTTGTTTTTTGATGTAAATATCTCAGTTGCCAAAACTTTCAAATATGCTACTGTTTTTTTCAGTTTCCTGGAATGGTATCCAACTCCTAAGCACTTCACTGTATAGATGATCCTTTTTCACCAAAATTCAGCACTGCATAAACCTAAAAAGCAGAGCAGTACCAGTAAAAGCCGGGTTTCTTACAGATTTTTGTCTTGAGGTTTGTTGCTATCTAAACATCTCAAAGCTGTGGCAGAAACACCATCACACTGGTTGCTCTGTGCACCTCTGCAACCTGATGATTCTCAGGGATGCGACAGGAGCAGTGATCTCATCACAGTCCTTTTCTGAGAGTGCTGCCTGTCTGTCTATATGCAGGCAGGAGTTTAATCCCAGCTGGATGCTGAGCTGAAATTGGCCAACAGGATCAAAAGTAAGTGGGACTGGGAAGATGGCATACAATCAGGTCACAGTAGCCTAATTTCTTTATGAAATTAAGCTAAAAAATAGGTACAGAAAAATCAGTAATGACTCTGAGCAGTGGTTTAAAGTCTAAATTCACTTTATCCTGGAAGGGGGCTTATCTGCAACACCATGTTTGGATCCTGTTTTGACTGAAGCCAGTGAGAGACCTGCCACCAAGTTCCTTCAAAGTACAGTTGCCAGAAAGAAACTCCACAGCTTGGGCCAAAATTGTGCTAGTGACATTTTCCTTTTTGAATTAGTGAAGGCAGAATCTGCCTGCTACAGCCAGAAAAAGACATGCTGCCTTTGGAGGGCAAGAGAGCTATGTCTACACAAGGAAAGCATGTCAAGGAGCCCTTCTGGCTGTCAGAATTTAATCCCATCCATGGGAGTAGGTGGTTCAGGTCAGCCAGAATGTGACACAGGCAGCACAGGACAGGGACCATCTCTCCAGTGGCTTGGGGTGAGCGAGTTTTTGGGGTGAGGGATGTGTAGGATTCAGTACTGTGACAGCAAGTGGCCCTGGAACATTTACCACCAGAGTCACAATTCTAACTGGAAAGATGCTTGTGGCCTTCAGTCTGTATCACGCTGCAGTTTTCAGGCATGCAGGCTAAGTCCCTGCCAAGGCAGTCATCCTCTCTGGCTTTACATGAGAGCACAGACGACCCTTAAGCAATGAAGAGTTTCGACTGAAGTCCTGACCATCACTGTGTCCTGTTTCAGCTCATGCTGGGGTATGCTGCTCCTTAGCAGCTGTCCTAAGGGATCAGAGAAGCCTCTTTGTGAATAATCAAGGATCTCCAGGGATGAGAGGACACTACTAACCAGTGTCTTCACCACTTACTCTCTCCTTCCGTGCTCACCATTCAGTGACAGCAAGCCCCAGAGCTGGTCTGCCCACAGGCCAGGACCTCCACAGCCAGCAGGGAGCTGGCTCCTGGCTGCTCCTGGGCTGCTCCTGGGCTGCTCCTGGGCTGCTCCTGACTTCTGCCACAATTGCTGCTGGCCCCTGATACAGGAACCTTCTCACAAAGACCTCAGCCCTGATCCCTGCCTCTGCCTGGGAAGTGTTCTGACCTGCACATGTCCTGTCCCTCATCACATCGTGTTATTCTGCTCTTCGCACCCCTGCTGCAGGGTAGGCAGTGGTTAGAGAGCAGGTATCTTCTGGGGAGCTTTGCTCACCCTCCTGCTTGCAGTCAGAGCTGAGCAGTACTTGCAAGGCAGAAAGCACCATTTTGCAAAGGTGTTTGGAGATTATGTCAGGTAACAGTTAGGTGCCAAAATAAAAAGAAGTGTATCAACACATCTATTTTCTTCATGGTTCAGATGATAAGAGATGGTAAAATATTTTCTACAGTCCAAACAGTCTCCATTTTTCTGTGTCCATCTTCCCCAAGGACACTGATGATGAGTGTGCAGGCATTTGATTCACGCTGGCAGATACCTGTGATTGGAAACCCTGTTAGTAACTCTTGCTATTCCATCTCCAAATTTCCAGATGCCTTGGCATCCTACCCACCTGACACAAAAGGCTCTGTCTTGCACTTTGGGAGGAGCCAGAGGAATGCTTTGTTACATGGGGTCTGGCGTCCTCCCTCTGATTTTGTGTCCAGCATTTCCAGAGAATGTAGGAAAATGCTTCTGTGAGGTAGTTTTTTCTTGGCTGATTTTTAGTGCTGCAAAGTTAGCTCTTGGATAATGCCACATTTCACAAAACAAGTTCATTCATCATATGCCATCTTGCCTGGTGCAGGCTCCATGGAATTACAGGTGGAGGCTCCAGCCTACAAGGCATCAGACCTTGTGGATGGTTGATCAGGATTATGTGCTCTGATACTGTGTTTCCATCATATCTTCCAGCTGGGAAGCCCTCCATCAGGTCAATGATGGTAAGGAGAACCTTACAGGAACCTAAGGTTCTTGGATCTTTTCCTTTTTACCTCAAAACTCCTTAAAAAAAAACCCTGTACTTTTGTTCTATTGTATTTCATCTCCCCCCCTTTTAACTCTACAAGTAAGAAATGCTGTGCATGGATTTTCAATTAAGATATATGCAAGGGAGATAAAAAATGATGTGATTGAATCAACAGGCTAAGAATATATCAGTGTCACACAAGAAATACAAATCATGCAACTGTTTTCAGTGTGTATATAATGGTAAAAGTGAGAGCAGAAGTTGACTGAAAGATGAAAATTACCTTAATTTCAGTTGTCAGGGGAAATAGGAATAGATGAAAAACACATCATTCAGTTTAAAGTCATTCCTGCCCTTCTGAAGAACACTCAGCAGGGCATTCGACATTCATTTCACTCTTAGCCAGAAAAACTGCTTCTCCAGAAGCCTTCTTTTCCTAGCAGGGCTGTGCTTTGCCTTGGAGCACCATATTAAAAAAGGATTTGACTACAGAAATGGGGAAATGATATTACTAGGGACCTCCAGTTCAATTTTCTTTTTCTCTGAAAATTCAGTCAGACTTCTTTCAGCTGAAGGTACATATTGCTCATCAGTTTATTTCATTTTCAAACTGAGCATTTGAAAGAGTGGCTGGGAAGAGTTGTCTGCTCACTTTGCAGTCAGTGGAGGCAGAGAGAGAGGCACTGGCAGGAGCCACATCAACCTTCGCTGTGTGCTCTCCCAGTCTCCTCCCCAGGCAGAGAGGCAGCTGAGACTGCCCCCTTTAAGAAGATTCCTGGCATTTACACAGACAAGCTGAGGTTAATCTCATCTTAATGGGAAAAGACAAAGGGAGTGCAGTAGAGAGAAGCCCCCTACCATAAGGCATGCACTGATGGCATTTTTTATTCAAAAAAGCCTCTGGGCTTCACAGCTTGTTCTCCACATTTCTCAGGAAAGAAAAAAATTAGATGTTTTTGCAGGCTGGTTTACACAAGCAACAAACACTGACACATAGAATAAATTTCTGTTCCCCTAAACTAAATTTATCTGGTAGCTGCTTCCTTAGCCAATCTCCTGTTCCAGATTGAGATAGGAAGAAACAATCCCAAATGTGACCTTTTCTGGAAGGAAGGAGCTTTAGATTTTCAAGCAGGCTTAATGAGCAACCATTTAATTTAAGGAAGTTAAAACACATTAAATAACATTTCTCCTTCCCTAAATATGACTGCTATGTGTCTCGGAGCACAGCCTTGGAGTCACATGTAGGAGGTGGACAGGAAAGTCCTGGAAGTTGTGACTGGACCACAGCCTTGGTCCAAAGCACAAGTGTACTCTGAACTGTGTGGTCTGTGCTGGTGGATGAACTTTTTGTCTGTCTTAGAGGATATTTGCACATGGTTACAAATTCTACCAGGACATGGGTAAAGCAAAAAGTCAAGGTAAAGTGAAAAGTCAGTAGGAATTCCCTTGTCCAATTCTGTTTTGCAAAGCCTCAAGAAGCCCAGCTCATCAAGGAATCTCTTACCCTATTTTTAAAGCAAAACGTTCTGTTGGGTTAGGATCACTTTCTGAGACCAGTGCTTCCACTTGTGCCCCATGGGTTTCACAAGGCTGGTACCACACTCACAGTCAGCCCAGAATATTGGTGGCCTCCTGCTGCCCCTGAGCTGTGCCCCTCAGTCCTGGCCATCAGCCCTGTGATAACCACAGTCTGGGGAAGCAGAAACATCCCAAATGAAGAGCTTGGAAGCCATCCTGAAACACACGTTGAGTTCAAATTTACATACTAAGTTGGCAGCCCATGGCTTGGTCAGGGGCACCCTTTGCTGGGTTAACAACTGGCTGGATGGCTGGGCTCTGAGAGTCATGGTGAGTGGTGCCACATCCAGTCACTAGTGGGGTCCCCAGGGATCTGTGTTGGGCCCAGCTCTGTTTAATATCTTTATCGATGATCTGGACAAGGATATTCAATCTTCCATTAGTAAATTTGCAGTTTTATTGTGCTAAGGCTGGTTAGAGAGGACGTGGTGCCGGCAGCTGGGCAGCAGCTGGGCAGCAGCTGTCCAACAGAGTACAGGCAGGAGCAACCTTGGCCAAAGAGGCTTGTGTGGAAGTGGAGGTTGGTATCTTGCCTGCAACGGGCTTTGTGCCAGCAGGATTGCAGCTCTGGATATTCTCCATGCTCCCCCAGGGCAAGGGCAAGGACAAATCCAGCCCCTTAATTTGGCTGGGTGGTGCAGAGGAGAGCATTGCTCCCTGCTTGCAGCCAGGCAGAGTTTGGCCATGGTTTTCCTGGTAGTTCATGCAGGGATGGGATGAGTAAGCAATTCTGCAGGATGATAAGAAGTAGTCCTTTAGGTAATAATTGGCTGTGAGGAAACAGAAAACATGAGTTTTCTGGGATTTTTTGAGTGGAGAATTTGTCAGTTTGTTTCTACAGTGTAGACAAGTAAGAGTTTTAATGCATTTTTTGCAAGCAAAGAGCTTGCATTGATCTCTGTGTCTGACATGTAATTCTGATTTTTCTTAATAGCAGCATTCCTGCCAGGCCCCGGACACCAGCCCATTTCTCTCGGCCAGACAGCAGTGACAGGGCATATCACTTTCCCATCTGTTCCACTGAGGACATGAATGCCCCATTATTTGGCCGTGAAAAGGAGCATCACTTTGTTTCTTAGTAGCTGGGTTTCTTGGCAGTCGAAACCAAGCAAAACCACTTCTTATTTTTCTTGATAAAGCAGAACATATCTGCAGGTTTTGCTGCCAACAAAATGTTGACCCCTCCCTGTCTCTGTGTGCAGATGTACACATATCCTCCTGATGATGCACTGGAAGATGGGGCTGTCCTTAAGAGATCCCACCAGCCACTGCATTATATTTAAATAGAGTCTTAAAGCTGAATAAGAAGTCTGTTAGGCAAAATGTGGGTAAAGAAGCTGACTCCATTCCCTCAGAGGTTCTTACAGGCAAAAAACAAAGACTATTAAGACAAAGAAGCACTTCACACTTTTGGGAGAAATAATCTCACGTCTTTCTCTAAAGCTTAGCAAGATTAAAGCCTCCACATAAAGTTCATGAACTCATCTTTATGGCTCAGAGACAGCGTGAAGAACAGGGTTATATTTTTCTACAGAATTCCATTCTGTTGGTGTATTTAAGCTATATGCACCCTTTCCCCCCCTCAAGAGGATTATAAGCCATATGTCTAAAGAATCTGTGTACAACATCTTAGGTGGGATTTCCAGTGTTCCTGCTGGGCCCATTGCTGCAGGAATGATGCTGAAACAGATGGAAACTGTGCTGACAGCCAGTTGATGTGACCAGTATGTGCAAGGGGGTGCTGCCCTGCTACTGAGGCTCCTGACTGCAGCCCTGGGATGTGGCCGGGAGAGAGGTGATGGGGAGCAGCTTCAGCATCTGTGTATGCAGGCAGAAGGAGGTGTGTCTTCTGGAGAGATGGATGAGCAATGTTGCTGTGAGGAGCCCAGCTTTGTCACAAAGTCTGTCCTCACCCCTAGCAGTGCAGCCACAATCTGCTTTTTTTGACTATGAAATGGACTCACTCGTATCAGACCATTCCCACTCATGGAGCCATTCTGATGTTGAAGTCCCAGCGACTTGCAAGGTTTTAACCAAAGGGAGAAAGAAGAGAAAGAGAGAAAATCCTACCCACTGAGCCATGTTTGCACAAGGTGAAAGTCTGGGCATAGTGTAAGGAAGCAAAAAACATAGAATCATAGAAGAGTAAGGGGTTGGAAGGGACCTTAAAGATCGTCTAGTCCCAACCCTCCTGCCACGGGCAGAGACTCCCCCCACTAGACCAGGCTGGTCAATGCCCCATCCAACCTGGCTTTGAACACTGTCAGGATTGGAGCATCCAGAACCTCCCTGGGCAACCTGTGCCAGTGTCTCACCCCTCTCAGAGTAAAAAATCTCTTCCTAGTATCTAAGCTAAACTTCCCCTCTTTCAATTTTCCCCCATTATTCCTTGTCCTGTCACTGCAGTTCCTGATGAAAAGTCCCTCTCTGGCTTCCCTGTAGCCCCTCTTCAGATACTGGAAGATTGCTATGAGGTTTCCACACAACCTTCTCTTCTCCAGGCTGAACAGCCCCAGCTTCTTCAACCTGTCTCTGTAGGGGAGGTTCTCCAGTCCCCTTACCAATTTTGTGGTCTCCTCTGGACTTGCTCCAACACTTCCATGTCCTTCTTTTGTCAGGCACACCAGAACTGTACTCAGCACTCCAGCTGGGGCCTCACAAGAGCAGAGTAGAGGGACAGAATCACCTTTCTTGACCTGCTGGCCATGCTTCTTTTGATGCGGCACAGGATTCATTGAAGTACACACTGTTGGCTCATGTTGAGTTTTTCATCAACTGTCACAGAACTGTGTATGTCACTGCTGTCTTCTCAGCACTTTCTAACCACTTTTGTTTCGCTTTCCCTTCGTCACCTCCATTATGCTTTGCAGAACATCAGAGAGTTTGAGTTTGCCTTACTCAGCCCACTGGTCCTTGCTGGCATCAGCTACTACCTACCCCAATCCCATGTGGCTCCTTGGCACCCAGACCCAGCTGGGCAGCACTCTGTGTGCCTCCACCACTCCCAGTGGACTGCCCTGGCCAGGCTGGAGGTCCTTTCACGCTCTCCTCAGTGTGGAACTCAGCTGAGGCAGCGATGGGGAGCCTTTTTGCACGGATGCAAAAGCATGACTGAAGAACACAGAGCTGCAGCTAGGTCAATGAATGAAGCACCACTGTATCCCCGCTCAACTGGCTGTTTGATGGCCCCTCTTCTGCTGGTGTGAATTGCTACCTGCTCTCTTGAATGGACATGCTGCAGCTCCCACGAAGACTAAAACCTGATGTATGAGCAGCCTCCTGTGCCCAGAGGGATAAGGTGACTCAAAAGGAGGCAAGACACAGTATGGCATTTGCCTATCATCAGGGTAAATTTGTTGGCTGCTGTGTTGTTCCTGCTTTTTCTCAGAGTGGCAGCTACTCTATTTGGATTAGGCAATCTTTGGCACAGACCTCTTGACACTCCAGACCTGAAGTGCTCCCACATCCACGGAGGTGCAGGACATCTGAGCACACCTTGCTGCTGTTCTGCTGCCCCCTCTGCCGCCACCCACCTGAACTACTTGGCACCCAAAACTGCTGCTCCGCATTGCAGCCTGTGAAGAGGGCGATGCTAGAAAACCAGATGAAACAATAAAGGAAGGCAAAAAACCCCACTCTGCTCACCACTGACCACTAATTTCCTTTGAGTTTTGGAGAAGATTATATACAGATTGCATATATATATATAGCGTACATATGTTCTCTTTGCTCCTGGTGGCCACCTGCTTCTGGAGAGAACCAAAGGCCAGGGCTGTTCTTTGTGTTAAATCTGGAGTCAGGGAAAAGAGGTGCAGGATGCCCGGTGGTCAGGACTATAACAGCTTAAAAAAAAAAATGCAAGAGAGAAGCAAAAGATTGCAAGGGAGAATGGCCTGAGGCTTTGTTGGGTTGATAACCTGACGGCATCTCAAAGGGTGGTGGGGAAGTAGTTCAGTGAGGGGGTGGTTCAGTCAGACTTTGGGAAAACAGAACTGACTGGGAAAAGCAAAGCTTTTCACAACTGAAATCAAGTGTCCTGCAGAAGACAGAGTTGGAGGAATTTCCTTGTGCCAAGACATTTCTAGAGCACAGCCAATTTCCCAACACTCTTTGGCTGATGAGTCAAAGGAAAATAAATCATATTTGATAAAGCAACCCCCAAACACGGTACATGCAGAACACTGTTTACGTTAACAATGAGGCAATTAACAGCTTGCAGCAGAAACAATTGACCACAACCAAAAACATTCCTGTACTGTTTTAGTCACTACTTCCCCAAACCCCAGCACTTCCTCCTGGCGTGCCATGCCTGTTCAAAGGCTAGAGGCACAGCCCAGACATGGCGTATCTCTTCAATTATCTTCCCCCCAGTTCCCCCAGAACAGCTGCAGCAGCAATGACTTCTCGAGCTGATCCTGCAGTGATTTCAGTTCAGACAGCCCTGGACTGCATTTGGTCTGTGCCACCAGGTGAAATGCATCTCCTGGCAGAGTCAATGCATGCTTTCCTCTCAGTAAGCTTTTCATAGAAGAAATCCTTTCTTCTGGCTACCCCTGTGAGCACAGCTATTCCTTTCAAAGGTTTGGGCTGAAATACCGCTGGCTGAAACCTTCAGTCTGAGACCAGAAATTCTTAAGATCTTGCTAGATCTGGCTTGGTCTCACACTCCCACATCTTTTTCTCTAGCATTTTGCTCATTTGTTTATATTGATGATTCACTGTTGTTACAAGAAGCATCTCAAAATGCTTTACCACTTTGCAGAAGACATCTGCACATTTCCATCTGCCACACCATGTCACTTGTACACACATATTTCAGCACCAAAGTATGAGCAAGCAGGTGGCCAGCAGCAGCAAGTCCATCCAGAGAAGGGGTTCTTTAGCAGAAAGTCAGCTGTAGCCCACATTCCCCAGCAGGGGGTAACGTCAAGGGCTCTATGTACGAAGCATTGGTGAACCAAGACAAAATCTCAATTTTCCAGTTCCTGATCCATTTCATAACATCTCCGTCCATCTGTCCTTTGGCAAGACCTTGTGGTAAGTGCACCGAGGGCAAACAATACTTTATGCAACCAGGGTTGGCATGCTCTTCCCAAAACTGTTCCCTAGATCTTAGATTGCACTATGCTTACCCCAGCATAGCTCCAGTCACTCAGGCCATGTGTCCTGTTCAATTCACCTGGCAGAGGCATATCCTTCTTCTTTACTGATATTATGCTCAAACCACGTTAAACAACCACTGTTGTGTCTTTCAAGGAAAATCAAGTTTGTGAGCTGGGCTCACAATTGTGGCCAGGTCCCTCCCACAAATTAAAGGGCAGAAAACCAAAAGGCAAGAAGCTGAAGGCAGTAATGCAATGAGGAACTGTTAGCACAAGTCTCTAGGCTTGCATAAAGGTGAAATAATCTAGGAAGATGGTCTCCTTGAAGCCTTTCCCCTTTCAAATTACTCCTCATTTAAAACAGGTTTTAAATACATTTGTGAATGATAAGGAAATTCAGGCTAGTTAACCATGGATGAGATGAAGAACCCACTCGGGACATAGAATCAACAAACATATTTCCTTCTTCAAAACAGGGAAGTGATCCCACCTCTCCCCTCCCAGCCCAAAGGTGCAGCCTCATGGTGTCTCAGCCCCAGGGAGCACAAGGTTTTCAAGTTTCTCTGCAAAGGCTTTCAGTCAGAGACAAAACTCTTGAATTTAGCTGTGTAGTTCAGCCACCACTCCAAGTGACCAGACCTCTGTACATGTCAGTACCTCTTCTGCAGCAGCTGAGCTGACTGAGATGCAAAGAGCAAACCTTTAACCCTGATTTTCCAGCAGGCACTTGCAGAGCCGTGCAGTGCAGTGGGATCAAGCATGCATTTGGAAAACCACTCAGTGTGCCTGCTGAGGCTTCTCCTTCACTGGGAAAGAAACAGCCAAGCATGAAGGATGTGGGCAGTGCAAAGCCCTTGGACCCGGGGCTCTGCAGCAGCTGGTCTGCCTTGGAAGATGTAGCCAAAGCCCTGTGCAGTCATGGCTGTGTGAAATGCAGCAAGCAGACTTTGTGAACTGCTCCTGAGCTTCGTGTCAGTTCTTGTGTAACTCTGCCCTAATGGGGGTCAGGACCCTGCACCACCAAGCCCCCTGTTCAGCTCTGGATGCCAGAGCTCAATGGAAGTGTAGACGCCAGTTCTGCATTCCCATCTCAGCCAGAATTGAAACCTGCATTACTTCAGAGTAATGCCTGTGTTTTGTTCCTTTTGCTCACAAACTACCTCTTCTTTTCCTGAAACAAAATGCAGTTCTCCCTTACTTTGGACTTTGACACAGCGCCAAAAAAGCCAACTTCTCCTGAGCCCTATGCAAGATGCTGCCACCCATGGGCTACAGAATTGTCAGTAGCAGTCTGCGGTTGATGTGAGCAAAGTGAGGTTTACAGAAGGAGGTTTTTAAAGACCAGACCTGACACAGAAATAAAACCCAAGATGCTTGGACAGCTTGTCTGCTGGTAGAAGGGCCTCAGCAAGTCCTTCCCTTTCAGATTTTCTTCTGTGACTGAGATATCAAACATATCAGCTCCATCCATCACACTGTTGCTTTTCTCACCAGTATCCCTTGTTCTAGCAAAAGATACAACCTGTTGCTGCAGGTAAAGTCTGGCTGACTCAGATATTCAGAAGAAATTCTTCACTATGAGTATGTCGAGGCACTGAAACAGAGAAGCTATGGATGCCCCATCCCTGGCAGAATTCAAGGCCAGGCTGGATGAGACTGTGAGCAACTTGGTCTAGTGGGAGGTGTCCCTGTCCACGGCAGGGGGGTTGGAACTAGGTGGTCTTTTCACCTGAAACCATTCTATGATTCTATGACTTCAGGTATAACACAGTTTTATATATATATATATACATGTATATATATATGTTGTGAGAGGCACCCTAAGATCCAGAACGATTATTGGGATGTTAGCTTTGGTAGCAATCCTGCCCAGTAACAGCCCACCCTGCTCATGCCCTTCAGCAGCAGCACTGCGCTTTTCTATCCAGGTTGAGGATGTGTGTCGGTTTAACTTCGACTGCATATTTATAGCTATTTGGGGGTTTCTTAGATCTGTAAGTAAAGCTGTAGAGATTTGTCTGGTTTTTGCATTAGGACCGGCAGATTTGGCACGCGTTCCTGGCGCGCTGTGTCTGCAGTGACTCTGCAGAGGAAAGCCGGGCGCGGGCTGCGTGCAGTGCTTTGGGTTAGCTATAGGTGGCACACTTGAACAGGGCAACCCCTGCCTTCCCTGGGCAGCCCGAGAGATCCCTGGTGAGGGACCTGACAGACGGAGATATCCTCCAAAAGGAGGAGTAGATGAACATCTGCTCTTCAGCAGGCACAACCATCCACACCTGCATCAGCTGCTGATAAGCAGAGTTGCTGGGAAGCCAGATTTGATGAGGTCTTGCATGTGGCTGCAGGTGACTCCAGGCCCTTTGTGCTGTTTGCAGGGCACTGGGGTGCTGGTGGTGTGCTGTTCATCAATGCTGTTAGGACAAGATCCTTCTTTTGTTTCCCTCTCCACTCCCCTGCTCCCCCCAGTCACTCTCGATGAGCCTCTGCAGGACTTCATCTCCCATCCAATCTGGAACTCCATCACAGCAGCCTGGAGCTGGCTGTCTTATTGCTGCCTCACCTTCTCCCTCCCCGCTGCCTTCAAACCACCTGGCTGGGATGTTTCTGGGACCTGTGGTCTTCCCCAGGCGGCCAAGTCTCTTCTGGAAAGCACATAAGTGTCTCCAAACACTGCCTGCATATGCATGGGTAATTTATTGTTCAGTTTGTGAAGCCAGACTAAAACCTTGGCAGCAATAGTGTATTTTCAGATATGCTGGAAATGAAAATATTTGAGGTTTGTTCTTAGTGAAAAAGTAAGAAAAACACCCATGTGTTCGGGGCCAAATGTTTCATGGAGGGAGGCAGAAGGGCACTCTAATTACCCAGTGGTTTTCTTGTCTCTCAAAGTGCAAGCAACATTTTCAAGAAAAACCACAAGAGCAGAACATGAAGAAAGGCAAGCCTGGCATTTAGAAGATGAAATCTTGGATGTCGACTTTTCACAACATTTTCCTTTTTTTTTTTTTTTCTATTAATTATTTTTATTTTCCAGCTGAAGCTGTTTGCTAAATGCTCCTCACTTCCCAAAGGCTGCTGGAGATGACTCAGCCACGCACAGGGCTGACAGGGCACGGCTGTGGCTTGGCAGTGGCAGATGGCTCTGACTCAGGCTGGGCACTGCCCCATCGCCCCTGCCTGCCCAGGCCAGACTGGCACCCCTCCAGGGCAGGGACACCTTGCTAGAGCAGGTGAAGACCACCCTGGCCCCATGGGAGGTGCAAGGTGCCCTTGCTCCAGCATACAGGCCACATGTCCTTGAGCCTCACTGTCCTGGTCCCCAGCTTACCCCTGGGCAGAAGGAATGTCAAATTGTTTCTGGAAGATTCACAGGGTTTCCAAAGAGAAGGAGTCTCAAATGAGAGGCACCATCTGCTCAAGTCTGATGGACGAAAATGTTGTGGTTTTGCTTGAATTTTAAATAAGAATATGGCATGTTTTTTCATCACAGCTCCCCCACCATAAACAGCCACTTTCACACTTCGTCTGATAAAAATCCTGTAATGTGGTAAGATGGTAAACAGGTTTCAGTGTTTCCTTTCTCAAAGACACCCTGACACTTTGTTCTATCTTGGCTTCAGCCTGGGTGTATCCACGTTGCTGGGTAACACTAAAATTCTTAAAATATCCTTAAATTATTCTTATAATTAAAAATGAAATTATTCTTAGGACACTCATTAAAATTATTAAACATATTCTTAAATTATTCTTAAAAATGGTCTTAAACAGCTCCATAGCACAGGTGATAGAAGTATGCAGAGAACGGCAGAAAGAAACAAAAGGATTATGTCAGAACTGCAATCATTAAGGCTTTTTCTACCACATAAGGACAAGTCCCTTGGCTTCAGTGATACTTCCAAGACAACAAGTAAATAACCCCACTAACAATCAACCGGATTTCAAGTGGAGGAGAGATTAGACAAACTGATGGAATACTTTATCTGAACCTCTAGTTACCTCTAGTGGCAGATCTCAATTTGTAACACAGACAAAACACTATTTGAAATTTAGGTATTTTTGTTTCAACCCTTCATCCAGGATTTCCTGAGTCTGTTCCTGGAGGTGTCTAAGCAACAGGGTATAATTGTGTTCTTTTATGCTGAATGAGCAATGTCTATTTTTTTATTAATGATGGAACACGAAAAGTGACAAAAATTTGTACCCTAACTTGTATATCCTTATCATATGCAATGGAAATTCAGAAATTTAAATATGGGCAAAAAAAGATGGGGAAACTCTGCCTGTGTCACTGCACACAACAGGTTTGACTGTTCTGGTTTTCCTGAAGTGCTCTACAGCTTAGTGTGGAGATCTTCTGATACCTGGCAAATGAAATATGACTAATTGTGGAAGTGGTTTTCCTGAGTGTAGGTTGATTTATTTAATATCTCTCTACCTCAAATGGCAAAGGAACACTTTGAAGAAAACATATTAAAGTTCTGAGTTTATTTCCACGTCAGGGCTGAGGAAAGCTTTGATCTTAGGGAAGTGGGGATCTCTTCTACTAAAACCAGACTTCTCAAACTTGAAAAAGTCCTTAAAGCAGAAGCAGGTTTACGTCTCATGCTACAAAGAGCCAGCCAAAAATAAAGTTTTCTGAAGAAAATACCACCGAAACAGTTTCTGCAACTCTCCTTCAAAGTCTCCAGATGAGGTTTTAGCTGCTCTTGCTCCTGTGGGCTTTCACATTCCATCAGAGGAGAATGGATGGAGCATTATATGTGAGAGACTGGTCTTGGCCAACCCTAGGGCAGGTTTTACATGCCCTGGTGGACTGAATTGCATGCTCACACTTCTGATACAGCTGTGCAAAGGTCAGGTGGCACAGCTTAACCTGGTGAGAAAAGCTGGTTTAAAACTAGTGCCTACCTTTGCCAGCAATCACTGAGCACCCCACATTGTTGCTTTAGCACAGGGGGCCAGAGGGAGGCTTTTGAGCTGCTGGGAAAAGAAGTTATGAAGCTTTGTTTGACCATACACAAAATTGATCTTCATGAGCTGATCTAGCTAAAGCACTACAAAACCATGCAAGTGAAATCTCAGTTTAAGTCTAGTTATGTCTATTTATGTATTTCTGTGGCAGCTTTCTGCCTTCCTCCCTTCAAAGCAAGCTAAATTAACATAAGCCACATCTGTGTCAGCTTCAGTGTAATCTTCTGTACACAGGTTTCTCTAAAACCTGCTTTTAAACTGTCTTGCAGACAAAACACCACGCTCATCTTTTCTAGAAGCTTAATGAAAGCATCACTGCGTGTTCCTGAAGCAGAGACTGGTACATTTTTGTTTACTTCCTGCACTTTTACTGAAGTCAGTATGAAACACCACTGGAGCACCTCAGCCAGTGCTTTGTGCAGTAGCCCTGCTGTGGTCAGTGGAACTGCACTTGTGGGACGAAATTTGGCTCTTGGGTTTCTGTCCTGCCCAGCTGCATTGGGAAAAATGAAAAGGGAGGAGGAATACTGAGGAGAGAACTGGCATTCTGCTGTGGAATTGGAGCCATCATCATGATTAAAAATACATATTCTTAATTTTACATTTGAAAAATTAAAACAGGCAGGGACAATCTGGAGCTTCATGCATCTTACTCTTCCCAGTGCTTCCCTTGCAATTTTAGCCCTGGCCCTCTTTTTCCCGCAAGTTGTTTTGCAGCCTCTACTCCTTGTTGCACTGGGTGCCACAACACAAACAGCCCCATGATGACAATCAGGGTCTTATGCATGATGGTGAACATTCAGGATATTTAAATAGGGTGGGTTTTGGAGTCAGGACCTCAGGCCAGATGCAGGTTCCAAATCCAGCTACATTACACTACCTCAAGAAACTAGTTTTGTTGGCTGTCTGGAAAACTCTCCAAAACAAGAGTAATGCTAGAGCACAAGCTCTGCTGTAGTTGACCCAGGTTGTCCCATCTCTTCCTTCTTTTGTTAATTTGGACCACCAGGATCAGAGCTGGAGCTCCCATGTCCTACTGTTTTTTGGGGCTGTGACTGGATCCTGATAGAGATCCAGAAAGCAAAACTCCTGCAGAGATTTCCCTAATTCATCTCTTCCTGAGAGACCTCAGCTTCGTTTTTAATGTTTTTGTTTTTTTTTTTAATAGCATGTCTTAAGCATGTCAAAAAGTAACACTGCAGAATGAGCAGCTAAGAGTGAGGTACCAAGTGGGAAGACAAAGAACTTGGGCCAAGGTGGATGGGGGGAGCTTGGCTGCTTACAGGATTGTCCGCACCCTTGGTTACCATGACCTGGCTCAAAATCCCTGTCCTCTGATAAGCAGGTCTGATCTTCCCAGTACTTTCCAACGTAGCTTTGGAGAGCTACAGGGCAGTGGGAGAAAGCATGTGTGTTTTGGTGGTTTTGCCCTGTTTTCTGGAGTACATGTGAGAAGGAGCTGACAAGAGCTGGTAGCAGAGCAGAAGGCGTGTGGGAATCCTGCCACCAGCTCTGCAGAGCCAGACAGCTGCACAGCCTCCATGGCAAAAGTGGAAGCCGGAGCACACAGTCAAACTGGCTTTGCACAAAGGGGAACCAGCCAGGTGTCCGGGTGCCAGATCCTGCTCTCGGTTTACAGCAAGTAAAGTTAAGGGTTAGCTACCTGCAGAAGGACAGCTCCACACCCAGCTGGCAATGCAGGCAGCAGAGCTTGATTCCTTGAGTCAGTGCGGTGCAGCAGAAGAGGAAGAGGCACTGGAGCATCTGAGAGCACAAAAAAAAAAGAAAGGCTCAAGTGTGGCAAAATGGTCATCCTCACTCTCTGCTTTCTGTTTCCTTCTCAGTGCTGCACTGACCATTCTGCCCTGTCCCTGGCTGCCTGTGGCCTCCCTAGATCTCCCGTCAGCATGCCATGGGCTTGTGCTCCTATTGCTGAACCCATGCTAGCGAAGGCAGACAGGCAGCTGCTTGTGGGAGTGAGGGGCTGGCACAGGAACGGCTGCACTCAATGGGCTGTCACCCCATGTTGTGGAGATGTCCCTCGCTGGAGGGCTGTGGGCAGCGGGGGCACCACCGGGCTGCATTTTGCCATGGGCTGGTGACCCCCAGAACAGGTGCCATCCAGCTGTCTGTATCCTTCCCCCTTTGGCTCTTCCCTGAGAGCCTTTATGCCCCTTGCCATCCTCTGTCCTGATATCCTGTGGTGGTGTCCAGTAGAGAGGAAAGGACTACTCTGAGGGGTAGATGTGACACAGGGAAGGAGGCTGTGCAAGTGTAGAAACACCTAACGTTGTCTGGGGAACAACTGGGACTGGGGAATTCACACCGTGCTTCCTACTCCGGCATTGCTCCAACATGGAGCATTTTCCCTGTTTCAGTCATGTACCGTGAAATCTGTGGGCACTCTAGGACCACATTCAGAATTAGAGACAGAGAAGCTGGGTGACAGCTGCAGCAGTCAGGGAGACAACAGCTCGCATATACTGAAACATACAGAAACACTCTTTCCAGAAAACTGGACTATATCTAGCTATTTGGTTAGGGGGGGAACCTCAATGCCCAAAGGCAGCCAGTGCTGTCCCCATGCCAGCTTCCAGCTCTGTCTGGGCATCCCTACAGCCTCAGGAGCCAGCAACAGCTGAGCACACTGTAGCACTGAGAGCTGCTCCCTCACGGGCTCCTGCACGGATCCTGCTAAAGCACAAGCTGTCAGCTGAGGAGGAGGAGGACGCTGAAGCAAAGCCGAGCTGAGAGGTAGGTAATGCTTACAGGCATGGAAATTTGCTTTACCTACCAAGTACTGAGGAAAACTCTCCCAAGGGAAAGCTTTTTTGCTACAGGGAGACTGATCAGTGGTGTTATTTTATCTTTGGGACAACCTGTTGTTTTCTTTCTGATGCTCGCCTGTTGTTTTTTGGACTCTGTGAAGCCTAATTGCTGCTCCTGCAGCTGCCTTTGCACTGTCTTGGAAGAGGCTATGTTGAAAGCTGGTCACTCCTTCTCCCCTGGCTGATTCCTGTATTTTTGCACCCATGGCTCTGGATGACCCGGTGCATCTGTCAGCTCTGCAGCACTCCTCACCTTCCGTAATCCAGTCCCTAGTGCAGGTGCTGGAGATGAGAGAGGGTGTGAAACACAGGCATCCTGGGGATGTTTTCAGCTCAGGCTCTGTGTGTTCACACTTTGGTGATGGCCAAAGGGCTGATACTTTCTCTCCTGTCTAGTTCTCTGAAAACACTTCAAATGAAGTGTAAGACCTGTGTGTCCCTGACTGCCAGCAGAGTTGGCTGCTTTATACGACAGCAGGATTTTCTCTCTGCCTGCAGCAATTCCCTGCCCTCTGCTCTCACACCACAGGTAAGCCTCCTCCTTTCAGTGCAATGTGCACTCTGTGGCCACAAAGGAGCCAGAGTGGGATGTAAGGGCAGCAGTAGGAAGCAGCTGCCTGCCCAGCTGCCTCTCTTCCCCACAGCCTGCATCTCAGCCCTGCACTGCATAGTGAGCCAGTCACTCTGCTGATGCTGCTGAAAACTTTCTGTTTCCTGGAAGACTGGATACCCTTGCTTTGTGCATAAGATCAATTTTCAGCCAGAGCAGGCAGACCTCCCTGCTGTGCCCCCTATAATGCTTCAGGACAGCACAGCCATGCTGAAGCTGGAGCTGTGCTAACTGGAGTTATGGCTGTTTTGCTGTACCAACCTCTCCAAATCCTTTCCGGGTTCCTCTGTTATTTTTGTATTGGTTGTGTGAATTTTTTTCTGGAAGAGTTCCTTGGAGGACCACTGAGTACCTTTGGGATCAGCAGGATGGAGGGTGCTGAATGTACTTCTGATAGGGTTCTGTAACACCTGAAGGCCATTTGTGTGATCTTGTTGGCTGCCAGCACCTTCAGACCATAGCTTAAGATTCTAGACATAAGATTAACTAAAAATCAACTTCGTATTAAAAGCAAGACTGGCTATCAGACTTGCATATATTCCCAGGGCTGAGCTTTTAACATCACTTGTGATTTCATGACCCCTTTTTGTCACAGATTTCTAGAGAGCCTGGAGACCAACGTGTAATTTTCCTGTGCAGTCACTTCCTTCTTTTGTCCAAAGAGGTGTGTTTTATACCAAGCTTAACAGCCAGAGCATAAATGAAATCATTATGGGAGCACACTCATACTGTTGCAAAGCATGCCTTACTGGGAAGTACATTAAGTGTTAACCTCCTTTGGTTTATGTGGTCAGCTGCTATTTGATGTCTTATCACAATACCTATTCACATTTCGAAGAGCAAAGAAAACCCCAGAATGTTGCGCATCTCTTTTTTTTTCATAATAGGATTTCACTTTGCCGCCTTGGACTGTGGGTCTATTTTATTATGTTAAAGAGAAGAATTTCTGTTTTAAATTTGCTTTTAATTTTCCAAGCTGAAATGAGCCACAGCAGGAACAAACAAGGGTTGGTTTGTTCCATATTCAGACCCATTTTACTGATAGAAGTCCTCAATACTCAAAAAGACAAGCTTACTTTATCCCAGCTTATGGCAACTATCGCTGACAAAGTGAGGTGCAAAGGTTTCCCAGTGCTGACTACCCCACTTACATGTTGGGCTCTCCTTTAGAGAAAGCTGATACTGGGTAGGGTTTTCTGAGTTTGGAGATGTTGACTTTGCACATATTTGATAGAATAAAGGTGAAGCAAGCAGAGATCATTTCGAGTTTAGGAAGCATAGACACCCAAACCACTATTCTTTTGTTTTGAACATTATTTGAGATTAATTCAAGAGCTTTCTTTATCTTCAAAGGTGCCTAGAGCACAGTGACTTAGGTCTGGACTTCAGGATTTCTCAGATGTCCTTTGCTCTGTCCAAGAAATATGGACACATTACCATTTTTTTGTCTGCGAATCAGGTCTGGTCTTGAGTTTGGTCCTGCTTAGAAACACCTTCAAAAGGTTAATGAAACTTTTGGCCTTTAACTCTCCTGCCTACCAGCTTACTCGGTAGGAAGTCTTGATGGTCCTTGGAATTATTTGAGCTTATCAGAAAAGAATCAGCAAAAGAAAATTTGTGCGTTGTAAAAGGAAATAGATATTTTAACTATGCAGTGGAAAAGTTCGTCTGTTTTATCCCACTCATTCGAAACCCACACCAGAAAATAATAAAGCTGCAGTTTGATATTGAGAAGGAAACCTAACCCACACATCTGCATACCGGAAAGTGAGTCGTCCTTTTCTTATTCAACCCAGCCTCTTGCTGGATTTGTTATTTTTTGAACATTTTAGGCCATATCAATTTTCTTCATTGAGCTGTGCATGTCCATCCCCAGCCCACAGGAGAGGAGGATGGTGTAGGTGGTGGGAATGTGTTTTATCCTGTCTAGCTTAAGGGATTTTCCCCACTGCTGTGGTGAAGAGAGGGTAAGAAGGTGAATGCAAAAAAGTGAACTCCTTTCTGTCAGTGCACAGTCAGACGAAGTCACGTTTGCAGCCCCAGGGTGCTGCTGGCAAACCTTGGCATGCCTCACCGTAAGCAGCAGCGGCTTGATTATTTGCTTGTTCTCTCAAGCAGCACTATGCGAGATCAGGAGAGTGTTTAAACGTGGTGAGCATAAATCCCTGCAGGGGATAAATACATAAATACATAAAATATATAAATTTTTTACCTGCACTGCTGCCTTCAGCTTAAGACAAGACAGGGGTATCTGAAGAACAGTAGAACAGTCTGCCCTGCTTGCTCATGATGTGCCTGGACACTGAGTGCAAGGGCCTTCCCTCTCCCCCAGCATGCTCTGGCTCACGGACCCAGCACAGCAGCTGTTGGTTTGCAGTGGTGTGGATGGTGTGGGCAGCAGGGTGGGTCTTTGGTGTGGAAAATGAGTTCCCGTGAGTCTGGTGCCACACCTCACTAGAGACCTATGCCCATGGATGTCTTGACCGGAAAGGTTTGAAATTCTCTCTCTGATACTGGTGAAAAGCCACCCCACACTGAACATGGCACAAAAGTGTGTAAGGGTCTGCATTTTGCATTGTCAAATTCTTTTAGCCTTAACCTTATGGTTGTGAGCTTGACCCTTGCACTTCCAGCTTTTGCCAGACACATTCTGAAGCCCTCATTACCAGGCCCTTTGACTCATCACCTCTCATAGAGAGGGTTGAGAGAACCTTGAGGTTTCAGCACTTGGTATCTTGCACATTTCCTGCAAGAGGTGGCAGAAAAATGTGTTTCCTGAGATGAAGTAAGCAAAAAAGAATAGCTATGAAAATCAGACCAAAAGAACCTAAAAAACTAAGAAAAATAGTAAAGCTGTTCATCAGTTTCCTGTTTACCAGCGGCTCAGATAAAGATTTATCAGTGGCGTTGCCAAGCTCTCCTCACACCTCCGCTCATACTGCAGCAGAGTAGATGTGTCTTACCCTAACAAAGCCTCTTTTTCTGCCCCTGGCAAGGGCAGAGGCCTGAGGGAGACAGGACAATGCCACAGAGATGCCTGCTTTGAGATTGTAGCCACTGTGGTCAAGATGGGAAATGCCAGATGCACAGATTTCAGTGCAGGATGTTCTTGTGCTGAGAGCAGCCTGCCAGTGGCAGGGTGCAGGTTTGAATCCAGAGTCCCTGAGTCATCAACCCAATCCTAAACTACACAGACGTCCTTGTTTTAAGAGCATGATTTCATGTGTTTCACCTCTTTTCCTTTAAAAATCTGATAATCATCAGGAGTTTCTTCCAGAGGAGGCTCCTGCAGCAAAAATGGAGAGGGACATGGGCCCTGGTACCCATATGGGGAGTTTCCCACCCTGAAGCCTCCTGGTTCCTCACAGCCATGGGGCTGGCATGGTCTGAGGCCAGTTGCGAGGCAGAAGTGGTGCAGCCACTTGTGCTTTTCAGTGGTCTCTGACAGGCGCTGCCTGGCTCAGCGCCAGGACCAGAGCTGTACCCTGGCTGGGCTGGGCAGGGTGGGGCAGCTGCAACTGGGTGCTGCTGGTGTGGGGCCACCCAGCAGTGGTGGCAGTGGCCAGTGGCCACCTTTGCCCCGAGTCAGTGTGGCCAGTGGCAAGGTCTGATGGTGAGCTCTGGGCAGACAGCCAGCACGGGGACTCTTGATAATCTGGTTGGGAGCCATCAGTTTATGCCAGAGAGGGAATTACGTGCCAGTCAGTGCAATTACAGTTGCTGGAAAGCTCTAGAAGGAATAAGCAGGCTGCAGGAAAATAAAAAAAGTAGGAGCTGATACAGACTTGCCAAGAGACCCCTATGTCAAATCAGCCTCAGTTACAGGCTCCTGCCACGTGGCAAAGCAGTGGTATCCCACACCTCCGAGCTAGCAAGCTTTCTGAGCACCTCAATCAGCTTTTCTGTGGGTGCTCAAGTGCTCAGACAAACTCCTGAGCGGTTGCCACTGGACAAGAGGACTGCTCAGAGGGATTCTGCACCCAGGGCTGCACCCTGCCCTTGCACAAACCGGCATTTGCTGCACTTGGCTGCTCTGGATGAAGGTTTGGTGCATGATTTTGCAATTTTTACACATGCCATCATAGTGTAACAAAGGGGTTACAAATGTACTGGGGGACAGGATGACTGCTTAAATTGACCTTGACTGATGAAAAAGCCTGGCAGCAGTGGGCTGCAGTGCATTGTGGACATGCGACCACTTCTCCCCATGGGCAGGGTCAGCTGAGGCCACAAACACAGCATGGGAAAGGCAGCATTTCTGGAGAAAGCATCTGGGGGCTGACATCCAGCTCGAAAGAACTGTGAATCACCAGTGCTAGTGACTGCAAAAGAAAACAGCTACCCCAGGCAGGTGACTCTTCCAGTCTGCTTTGCCAGTTTGAGGCACTGCAATGCAAAAAACAAATAAGAAAAACTGGACAGTCACCAAAGAGGAACAGCAACTACAATTAACAATTTAGAAAGCATGACCTCAGAGGAAAAAATATGAATTGTGAGCTGTTAAGATAGAAGGAAAACATTACCTTATAATATTTTAAAATATCTAGAAATAATTGTTCCTCCAAGGCTAAGGTAAATAACTGGCTCAAATTATACCAGGAGAGTTTTGGATTAAGACAAATTTAATAGGAGTGAATCTGGAGAAGCACTAGGATGGTTCATAAGGAGAAGCTGGGGGAAAGCAGGGGCTGTAGGAGCAGGCGGAACCACTGCCTAGCAAGAGTAACAGTGGGACACTGCCCCTGCCTTCAAGAGAGAGGATGGACTCCATGATCTCCCAGTGCCCCATGCAGCCTTGCATTCTGTGACTTCTCTGTTCTAATTGATTCTTGCTTGCAGCCTTCTCTGCTCTCCCCTCCGCCAAAGCACTGTCAGATGCAAATCTGTGCCTGTGCACTGGTGAACCAAAGGTTTGGGACAGCAAAGGTTTATAAACCTTAGTGCTCCAGGGTGAGAAAAAGAAGTATCAAGTAAGGGACAGATGGAGAAGATTTTTGTTCTCAAAGACTCCATATGCAGGAGATGTATTTGTTTACTCCTCTCTGTCTCACAGTTACCCTCTCGTAACTCATGGGTGAGAAAATTCCACTCACTGCTGACACTGCTATGAATGAGTTACTGTGCTGGGAGTTTTGCAACGCACTGATTTCTGCTTGGGTGAAACCAAACGATTGTGCAAGGCTGCAGCTGTCAGAGCCATAATCCTTGTGGTTTCGGTGCCGGCAGTGAAAAGCAGAGCATGGAGCAGAGTGAGCGGGTCCAGGCCTCACTGAACACCTCCAGCTGTTTCTCTTACACAAACTCAGCCACAGTTTTTGGAGGATTCTCTGGCTCACAGCCTTTTTTATTGCACTGAGCATCTGCTGCAGGAGAGAGAGCACCAAATAGGTTTTTCCTGTGCACATTTGTACATGTCTGCATACACAAGCACTTTGTTATGGTAATACAACTCCACATTTCAGTGGAGGGTGTCAATTTTTTTGCTGATCAGGCTGAAAAGAAAAATAAGAATTTCTGCCTGCTGCCAGCACAACAGACACGTCTTAGTTCTACTGGAAAGTTTTTGAAGCTCTTAACTCTGCTTGTTTTTGAGGAAGAAGGGTTTGAAGAAGAGGTTATTTATTAAAAAAATGCTGTATTTGAAAATGAAAAATTGCAGTGTTCTGTCTGGGACTTCTCAGAATAAAGTATTGCAATTGTTCTTTTCTTTTCCTTGGTTTGGAGGGGGAAAATCCTCCCCCCAAACAACTTGGCACTTTCAGCGTTATTTTAGTCAACAAAAATATATTTTTTTTGATGTCAAAAAAACGCATCACTCAGAATCTTACCTGGTCACAAAGTCTCACTTCCACCCACCACCCCACCTCACCTTGTACCTGGGCATACAAATATGTTATTTTCATTGAGAAAAGGAAGTGAACTACTCTGCCATATGACATATTTTTACCTCTACACTGGCAGTGGTCTGATGAAATGAATTCTTGGTAAGATAATGCAGTCCTGCTAAGATGGTGTGTTGATAGCTGATGCTGATAGACCCAAATATAGTGGAAATAACCAAAACAGGCAAGGATTCCTCAAAAGATAGCTCCTGTGTGGTGTTTCCTCCTGTACCTCATGGGTGACTGCCAGCCCCAGACATCCAGGGCTCAGTGTCCCCTTGCCCATTCCTGCTGCCCTAAGGAAGATGGGTGCAAGGTATTCACTGAGGGTGCTGCTGTTGGGGAAGGGCAGTTTCTGGTCCATACTGGAAGCAGAGACACTTGGGAGAGGTTTGTTGGGACAGAGAGATTGCCAGGAGAAGGAATCTGGGATGGGACATACATCAAAGTGCTACCTGCCACACTGCAGAGGACATCCTCACCTTGACCCCTGACCTCTACCTCCTGCAAAACTGAGCTGACCTCACTGTTTTTCTCACCGACAGTGATAACTGCTGGTATTTTGCAAGGCATTTTATCTGAACAACCCAGCATCTCTGATCATCCCATGATGCCTATTGCAGTTAATCCTGTTTGTTTTCCTCTGCTGAACTAAGTCATCTCTTCCCTCTTCCAGTATGACACAGTAAGCTCTCTGAGATGTAAAGTGAGAACGGATCTGAAAGGGAAAGGCCTCCTTTTGACTAAGAAGCTTCTTTTATTTTGCTGTTGAGCAAAGGCAGAGGAAAGTGATCTTCTTGGAGAACAGCAGCTGACTTGGCTGGTTACCACAGCTCTGAGATAGGTGGAAGCTGAGCATCGCATTAAGGCAAACATGTCCTCCACTTTCCAGATGGGTGCTATGGTAGCAAGAAGATCCAGGAAAGAGTTAGCCTTTTCTTGGAAAATACTCTACCAGGTAGGCTCTCTCTGCTTTTATTCCTGTATGTTCCTAACAGCTGCTACCCCAATACCAGAGCCCGTGCCATGGTGTCAGAAAGGTGCCTCCTGTCTGCCGTAGCGAACAACAAGAGCGATACCAGGGCTTGTGGCAGGCACTCCTGAGGCCAAAGCAAGCTCTTGCTGGTGATGCCTTCTATGGGAACTACAGTTTCCTTTCCGTGTTCAGAGTCAATTCATCTAGACCGCCTGCAGGAAGGAGGAGAGGTTCCTACAAGAGCAGGCATAGGGGGTTTGCAGCAGCTAAGCTGACCATCTCCCCAGGCTGACAAGCTGCAGGGAAGGCACAGGATAAAGAAACCCTCTGGGACTGATGTCAGAGGCTGAACTGGTGTGTACAGGGAGTCTCCACTGCCAGTGAACATTTCCGGCTGTAGGACCTGGAGATGTGGCTGTGCTGTTTGTCCCATAGCAAGATTCCTTTTGGTTGCAGCATTTGCCACAGCCTTTCCACGTAACAAAGGGCTTCAGTGAAGCATCACTTCCCTGACCTTGGGGCTCTGAGTAGTTTGGAGGAGTGGAAGTCTGCATTACTCTGATGTGTTGGGCTGACAATGTCTTCAGCTAGATGAAGGGTTGCATGCGGCTTTTTCCCCTACTGAAGCAACTTTTCTGACAGAAGACAAAACAGCAAGAACTTCAACTTCGAGTGTAAAGAAAGGAACGGCAGAGGTGGCAGCTAAAGGGGAAGCATGAGCAGTGTGGTGCACAGACACTGGAGACTCCACAGCCCTGCCGTCTGCCTGGGTCTGCAGTGGCCCATGCAGGCTGACCCTGACGCCCACTGCCAAAACATGAAAGCTCCTGATACAACAATATTTTGGTTACATTTTTTAACTTGAGTGGGGACTGCCTGCACCAGTCTTTTCACAAATTGGTGATGCCATAATGCTCTTCCGTCCTGTAGCTCACAGTCCTGAGTGGGTGCATGGACCCAAACTGGCCGTAGGCTGGAGCACCAGAGATACCCACAACCAGTGGTCTCTGTTTTGCTGTAAGGTATTTCTTTCTTACAGCGAAGTGGAGAAGTGTGGAGAGACATTGCTAGCCCTGGTATTAGGGGCCAGCTAAAATTGAACTGGAGGGACACCGCAGGGTAGCAGTCAGGGCTGCTGGAGAAGGAAGCTCTGGGGTGGATTTTGCATAGGTTCGTAACAAATAGATTTGAGACCTTCTTGCTCCTCAGCTCCCACCCAGCACCTTGGGGAACATCCTGAGGCCCTGGGAGGGATTGCCTGGTGCCTGCTGTCCTGTCCCTGGCTATGAGACCCCCTGGGTCATGCATCCCCTTCAGACATTTAACCAAGGACCATTTTGCACTGCCTGGCTGGCTCTCCTCCCACAGCAAGCCTGCTCCACAGCCCCCGTGCCTCAGCAGCAAACTCACTTGAGCCCAAGGGGGTAAATATTGCTGTTGTATGGCTGTACTCTTTGTAAAGTGAGACAATTCTCTTTTCTCCTGGCCACGTTCTCACTGGGTTGTTTGTATGCAGCAAACATCCCTTCCACAACCTTGCTTTACCACACTGAGCCCTTGCACTGCTTGTCCTGCTACCTTGCATCCTCTCTGCACCTCCTTCTGTTCGAGTTTAGCACTTTCAAGTGCAGGTGACCTTTAATTTCTGTGTTTCTGTCTTACCACCTCTTGCTAGTTTACCACATTTTCTTTGTTTCTTTGTAGCCGAACTACAAAGGGCTGTGTGTTGGCTTGGTAGAAAATCCAGCCTGCGTAGCCCCTGTGTAACTCAGAGTGTGCTATTTGCTACTCACAGACAGAGAAAATGTCAGGACAGTTACAACCCTAGCTTATAGCTCATAGGAAGAAAAATGGAGATGTGTACCTCTCCTTCTCTCTCCACCAGATATTTTCCTCTGAGCCTTCAAGGGAAGTTCAGCACACCTGCATCTTGCAGCACCCCTCGTCTGTGAACATGCTGGTACCTATTTATTTCTACTGCCCTTCAGCCCAGCAGGGCTCTGCCTGGCCATGCTCCTCTTGGGCTACCTGCAGGAGAGCCAGTAGGGCTCAGCATGGGGAGAAGAATCAAATCTGTCTGTGGTTCTTCCCTGTCCCCCAACACAGACATCTCCTATTAGTTTTCATCATCATAATTATCTCTATTTCAGCCAACATCGTAATTATGTACTTTTCAGTGCCCAAGCCCACCCCTGTGGGTTTTCCTTCCCACCCACTCTCATACCTGCCAGTCAGAAATAGCAGCTTTCCTAAACCCATTGCCACTCCATTCCTTTCACTGCTTTTGTCAAATCATATCCTCTGCTTTCTTTCATGAATGCTCTCTCTCTGCTGAGAAAAGCTCAGGTTCTGCCTGCGTGTGAGGAACACCAACCACCCCAGAAGCAGTGCAGGCACATAAACCTTTCTGAAGGCCAGGTAGGTCCAGAGACTCACACATGTGTATCACTTCCCAAAACACAGCAGAGCATCAGACTCCATAATTCTACTGTTTTCCTCCAGAATACTGGCACCACCACAATTTTTTCCTTGCCCTCCTTATTACCAAGCTGTTATCCATATGCCTTGGCCTGCCCAAAGTACAGCAGCCAGCCGTGTCAGTCACCAGGCCTGCTCACATCTCTCTTAGCTTTTGTTCTCTTGAATTCAAGCTATTTTCCTCGCCTTTTAGGTTGTCTCCATTTTCTTGCTTGCTCCCACTTTCTCCAACACATGCAGCATTTCCTTGATATTTCCCTACTGCTTCCTCCAGCTTCATGCCTCCTGCTGCCTGACTCTGCAGAATTGTGGCTGGTGAAAGTATACAGCTGGGAGATTTCCCAATTTAGCAAAAAAAACATTTTGAAGGAACAGAAATCTTTTTGCAAGATCATAATTTGTGCAACAGAAAATAACTCAAAAAAAAAAGACAAGATTTT